>CALSCP010001959.1:0-17127 GCA_943704425.1 Ministeria vibrans ATCC 50519
CATCCACGGAGTGTGTTCCGTGTGAACTGTGTGCTTTGCAAGAAGGATGTGTCTCCCATTAAATTCAAGGCGCATTTAATTCGGTATCACCCTCTGCAGTTTCCTTCTGGTGTTGGCGACTGGCTGAGTGTGTACTCTTCTCATGTGCGAGTGGAACTGGAGCAGAGGGGCGACCCGCATGAGAATATTGAACGTGAGATGGGACTGTTGCGGGTCTTTGAACGTGCTCCTTCGCCTTTCCAGGAGTGGCTGCTGCAGGCAGAGAGAGTGCGTGGCAGAGTGGACGAGACTGATCTTGATGTGGCCTTTGAGCGTTGTGCCGATGGTCGATTCAAATGTCGGATGGAACGACCCGTGTTGGGAGTGCAGTGTAATACGGCGCCATTTGCAAAGGGGAGCATAGGCACACACTTTGCAGCGTATCATCTTCTGAGTGTGCATCGCACAAAGTGTGTCATTTGTGGCCAATCTCTGAGTCAGGCAAATACTCTCCCTCGCCACCTTCGTCGATGTCACAGTGATCTATTCGCGTCGGAGGAAAGTCAATGGCGATCTGTGTACGAGAAGGCAGTGCGGAGTGCCTTGGAGAGAGACGGAGTGGAGGGGAGTGAGATTGAGAGTGAGTTGATGATGTTGTATGAGCATGAGAAAGTGCCCGCTCAATTTCGCCACTGGGTCGCACAATAAACGCAGTATTTCTTCTTTAAGAGTGCCTTATTTTTTCCTGTACGCTGATAATTCAAAACATATGCTCCCAAATCAACCACAACAAATCTGTATTAAAAACTGAACCTCACACACAAAAAAATGAAATTTCCTGTTCTTTCTTACACAGCAGTGCCTGTGCTTTTCTTTCCCAAACGATCAGCAATATCAAACTGCTGCGTGATTGCTACGCACTTTGTAAAATGCTCGTGCGACACCGGAACTCCCTGACTGGATGCGAGAGTCTACATAAACAAACATAGTTGGGTCAACATTCAAAGAGACAGTCTGTTTGTTTTTATCTCACCTGAGCGAGTCTGATTGTCGATTTGATCTGTCGTCCATTAAGACTGGTCTCAGCCAGTCGAGCAGGATCAAGACCAGTACATGACAAACCGGCGGCTTCCAACAGATTCCCAAACACCTTAAAAGGAAAACAGCATCAGAATTGTGTATTTTTTATTCTTCTTTGCTGTACCTTTGCGCGTGCGCTTTGGTCAAGTTCATCGTACTCGAGTGCAACACTCACGCGACTATATTATTATAATTATAATGATTGTTATTATTTTTCTCACATTTTAGAGCTGTTTCTTTGTTTGTGTGTCGCTCTACCTTGAAAATGCTTTGTCAAAATCAGTCAGTCGATTGGTAGTGAGGAAGAGCACGCCAGAGAAGAACTCAGAGAGACGAAGGAAGACCGAAGTCATTGCGTTCTTTTCAATGTTGTCACCGCGCTCAGAGAGGAACCTAAAAACATTAACATAATTATGTTTTAATGCTCAACGTTCACAGACACTGTCACAGAGAAACGCACGTTGCCAATTTACACAAACTGACACGCGCAACAAAATAAAATAGTAATGATATAACAATTATTATGTCTCATCAGTGTGCGCTTACACATCCGCTTCATCCACCAACAAAACTGCGTTCCACACTTCAGACAGGTCCAAAATGTTTGCCAGTTTCTCTTCCAACAGCGCTGGAGTGGTACCCAAATCGCCAACAGAGACCTACATTTGTATAAGCAAGAAATTAGAAAAAAACTACAATCCAACTGCATTGCAGTGTTTTAGGATACTGTGTAGAGTGGACGACGCAGAAGATCCGCAATTGCCTCGGCAGTCAGTGTTTTTCCAGTTCCTATACAAAATTCATCAGTTTTTCTTCTCTTCTCTTTCCTTTCCCCTCACTCTCAGTCCCACAATCTCTTTCACACACACACACACACACACATCCTCATCCTGTGTCTCTTTTTTTTCTTAATTATTATTCATCCGCAATCGAAAGATAAATAATTATATGTTTCATCATACCTGGTGGTCCATGCAGCAGAATAATACATCCCGCTCCCTTTCCCTTGATCACATCCGTAAATGCTGCTCCATGATGCTCCACAAGAGCTAAAATCACAAAATATTATCAATTAGTGTCAAGATACAACAACCTTTCTAACAAACTAATTAACAATAATTTACCTTTCACAAGAGATTTTTTCTCGGGGTCCATCACCAGCTGATCAAACGCACGCGAGTCAAAATCAATGTCCGAAATGGCCTCCACACGAAACTAATAATAAAAATGTTATTATTATTATTAGTACTATTATATTAATAATTGCAAAAAAGATTACAACAGAAGTATAATGATGAATGGGCAAAAAGAAACACATGAAACACAAAAATCAAGGTATTATCTCAACGAACCTGTCCCCAGCGCTTGTTCTTGAGTGAAAAGCCGTGAATGAAGGGCCAAGTGGTCGCAAGACGCTCTCGCGAAATCGTCATCAAATTGCCCTGAGCAGGAACCTAGACGAAAAGAAACGAGTTTCAGGATGGATGACCACTATAACAATAATAATAAAAATACAATAATAATAATAAAATAATAATAAAAATATTATAATAATAAAATAATAATATTATTAATTTTTTATTATTATGATTGTATTGTTGGTTGTTCTTACTGGGTTTCCATTCGAATCGTACATCTGATGTTGAGACGTTCCCACTGAGGAGAAATCCGATGAATTTGGGTTGACCCGCTTGAAGTTCTGCGGGTCGATCATGCACCGACCCTGTGCGGGAATTAGACGGTGTGCGGAGTAGCCTGATGTCACAAGCATGTTTCCTATTCAGAAGAAAAGACATTGAAGGAGAAAAATAACACACTCAGTACACATTTCAAAAAAGATTGGAAAAAACATGGGAAAAAACAAAAGAATAAACTAGTACCAGAGTATTGCTTGTAGTGAGCTCCCGTCGCAATCGTCTGGAAAATGCGCCCACGTTGAATCAGACGACGACGAATCGGCTTGCTATATATCAAAAAAAAGTCACAACAAGAAATTATTCCAATTATTCTTATTATTTATGTATTTTTACCTCATGAGCTGAACTTCGAGTGAGGAAATGTTCTGAACATCATCAAAACTGTAAATCCGAAACGACGTGTTGCAAATGTGGAGTTGCGATCCGTCAGATTTCACCACCTTTGAGTGAGCCAAACACAAAACAAAACATAACATGATGAGAAAAGTCGCGGGAAATACAATAACGTAATTTATTGTTATTATTGAATACCTCTCCTTCAATGGTAAAGACAGAGCCAAAAGGACTGAAAGAGTATCCAACCTACTCAGATAAAATAAATCACCAAACAATGATATAATAAAATATAATATTTTTATTATTATAATAATAATAAAAATAATTGTTATTATAATTATTATTATTACCTTTGAGATGCGACTGCCAACGGGCTCATTCTGCTCAAAGCCAACGACAAAGCGACCGGGGGCAAAGAGCCACCAAAGGTACTCAAAGGAAATCTGTTTGTCATTGACAAGCGCCTTAATTTTGCGCTGTTCCGACTCAAACTGATGTTCAAGCTGATGGACCAACAAGAGCACTTCGGGAGTGTGCGAGTACTGGCGCAGCTGCTCCATGTACAGGTAGAGTGAGGACAGAGGGCAGCTGGGGTCTCGCTCGTAAAACAGTGCGCTGTTGGTAATGTTGCGCAGAGTCTATTAAAATAATAACAATAAAATAATAATAATAAAAAAATATGTTAATTATTGTCATTAATTTAAAAGGGTGCTTACATTTGCGAGTACTGGCGACTTTTTCGAGAGAATAGTGATCATTGTGATTGACGGCAGCTCTTCGTTGATAAAGTTCTTGCGCTTCTTGAGCCAAATCTAACGAAAAACAAACAAACCATGTCAGTCTTCTGTGGATCTTCTGTTGTCGCCCAAAACTCCGAATCGCCTTTGCCAGCTTTACAGTCGACGCATATACACATGTAGTTTTGAAACACACAAGCAATACCTTGAAAGGCGGGTTGCGGGGCTTTGCGCGCGCTGCAGGAATCTGCAGATCAATGGAGAGCTCGGCAAGATTGGTGCCGTCGCTGTAGAGCTCTTCGTCGCTGTCCGAGTCGAAGCCGTCGTCGTAGTCCTTCAGCGGCTTGGTCGGCATCGTCATCGCGGCGTCCACCTCGTCCATCTCGAGCATGCCCGTGGCCCTGCCGGCGCCCTGGTGGTCGTCCCGCACCAGCCGCGCCACCTGCGGGCCAGGGCGCGTCGAGCAGATGATCGCCGGCTCCTCCTCTTCAACCGTGGAACAGCAGAAAGGCATTGGTGTTGGTTTCTGGACGCGCGAGGTGCAGGGAGAAAGGAAAATAGAGAGAGAGAGAAAAAAAGAGTGTTTACTGGTTGAGTGATCGCTGAATAATTACTGACAACACATTTTGCTCGACCACAAACCCAAAAATAAGATCTCTTTCAATCTTTACCTTCTGTGCCGCTTGAACGCGTTCTGTTTGCGCCATACCGCATGTACGAGGAATTCGATCGTGTCCTGCTGGTGGCCGAGGCGCAGCAACGCGCGCAGGGCGAGACGCAGCACAATCCACAAACAACGACTGCTCGCGTCGCCTCTCTGCTGCTCCTCTGCCGCTCCGGCACTCTGACTGCACCGCAATGTCGCGCACGGGCCGGCCCGCAGCACCAGGCGCTGCTGGAGGCCCTTGCTCGCCTCGATCCATTCCTCCACTGTCAATTCCATCCCACTGTCAACAACAACAGCCACAACAACAGCCCCACCAGCCGTGTCGACGACCCCCGTACACCGCCCCGACGCCCACTCCCCTTGCCGCCCACTGCCCTGTCTGTCTTCGATCGGACTCTCAAGGCCCATCACGAAAACGACCTCTCAACCATCATCGACTTATCGCCACGCCTTTCCGCCGAGGAATGGACTGCCGTTGCTCGGCAACGCCATGCCGAGTGCCTTGTCGACCCCAACGCCCTCGTGTTTGCGCTCAATGCGTTTGTGGAGGAAAATGCGCAGGACTTTGTTGACCAAGTCGCTCCGTTGGTTCTCACTGCTCCCTTGGACGCGCTCCGTCGCCTTGTGCAGGCCGCAGGCGAACACCCGACGCACGCGTGTGCTGTAGTGACGCTCCTCAATCGCCATGGTGGTCTAGCCCGCCTGCCTGTCGAAGGTGGCGAGCAGCACACAGGCTGGTTTCTGACAGAACATGTCGTTGGACAACTGCTCGACAGTTGGGACGACGAACAGCGCTCACTTCACCTTCTCTCGCTCCTCCGTCTACTCCACGAACACCATCACATCGACGCCGAACGCATATTCCTCGACTGTGTTGCTTCCGTCGTGTCGGGTGCGCTCGACTCCCTCGCCGACGTCGAGTCTGTCTACGAGGCACCGCTTCGCACCGCTCTTGGCTGTGCCTCAGTCCTCTTCCAACTCCCCCAACTCGACACCACCAGCAAACCACCCGTTCTCACGCCAACACCGCTCCCCTGGCTCCCCACAAACCCCCACATAGCCCAATTTCTTGTCGACACAGCGCGCCTCATCTCTCGCCTTAGTCCTTTCGCTGTCTCCGACGCACTCATCGACACAGCAGATGCACTTCTGAATCACCTCCAACAACAACTGTCCCTTCTTCTTCTCGAACCACACTCCTTTTCTCTTCTGTCCGTTGTGCCTCCCATCGACTCGTGTGAACGTTCTGTCACAATCCGCCTGTCCATTCTCTACTCGCCGTCAGACTCTCTACTTCGCTCCGACTCGCTCAGTCCCTCTCACTTTCTCCGTCTCACTTCGCTCTCTGATCATTTTAACAACACCTCTCTCTTTGTCGATCCCACTGCCATTCCGGAGTTTTCTCGTTCCAATCTCACTCGCGCACTTGCTGAGACTCTTCCGACTCTCACTCCCACTCAATGGACTCGAATCACACTTTCTGTTCTCCCCTTTTTCTCCACTCACTCTCACTACTCCATTCCACTCCTCAGTACTTCAACTCACTCCTTGTCCGAACACAATTGCTACTTGGTCACTGCCCATTTGCTCCTCAGAGTCCTTTTGGCTCTTCAACTGGATGAAACATCAGAATCCATCACCGTCGCATACTGCATTCAGCGCTTTGTCCCCACTTTTGAAGTACAAGCGGAGAAAAAGTGTACCATTTTCGTGCTCAACTCTCTGTGTTTCTCTTTTTTTTTAGGCACTTTTGAAGAAATCGGCTGAATTGGAAGAGCGACTGACCATTGAATCACTCTCAATTATGTTTCAGTCCATTTGCACTCTATTGGGTCTCATTGAGCTGTCAGACGATTTGTTTGTCGCAGCACTCGCTCTTACTGGGCTGATCAGAACTCAGGCTGAGGTCAGATCGGATTCACAGTGGAGTGAGACGTTGCGGGGATTTGTGCAGTGTGTGCGGAATCCGTTGCATAAAACTGCTCTGGAGCGGAAATTATCATCAATGTAAATAATTTATCTTGTATAAAAAGTATAATAACATATGTGTCTATATATAATGCAAATTACACCACATTCACAAATCACAGCCCGCAGGAGGCACAAGAAAGTTCTGAAGCAAAAAAAAAATCGAACTGATCGAGAATAGAAAAAATATAATTAATACTGATCGAATATAAATTTTCTCGAATAAGATCACTCAAAAGTCAAAAAAAGAAACACAGTCAAACACTTCACATGGACTACAAGGGCTCAAGTGAACGCACACCACTGATACGAGACGCCAAGTTGCCGTCGGCGGCTGTCGACATCGATTGGACGAGCGAGGATGACTTCGGACCCTCGACGCACAAACCGGCGTCAGCGCGCCTTGTGCGCCGCCGTCGGCTCGTCAAGCCGTCGAGCCGGGTCCAGGCGCTCTCGCACCTGGCTCTCTCCGGCGACGACAGCGACCGGCACCGCGCGCAGGGCTCAGCAGCAAAAGGCCCCAGCCTCAGCATCAACAGCATCCACGACGACGCTTTCCCTGTCCTTCCTACGCGCTTGGGCCGCGTCTCCTGCTACTGCATCGCCGAGCAGTTTGACAAAGAAGGTCTCGCCGCACACTTGGACGAGCGTCGAGTCGCTCGCGCTCTCGAACTGCCCAACGGAATGGAAATTGTCGAATGGGATTTTGAAGTGCGTCCAGAAGCATTATTTTTCGTCATGTCAACGTTATGTATAACGCATCCTTTGTGTAGGTGCTTTATATTCCATTTTGGATGAATCGCACAATTTCATTGTCGGCTGGTGTCCCTCAGCGGTCCGTCTGGCCGCGCGAAGTACTCTACTTCAACTACGGTGCAGTGGTAGCGAACCCATACCTTATACCCACTCATGGCATTCACTCAAACTCACACTTCTCTTTTAAGGTGATGTGGAATCTCACAGAGCAAGAGGAGGAGTATGTTCTCAAAGACCTAGAACCATTTGAAATCAACAGTCTAAGCGATTCGGAACGAGAATTGGACGAATTTCGCGTGCGCTGTTCCCCTCAGTCGATTCCCCATCTTGAAAATGACACAGTTGTACTTTCCGCAACCGATTCGTTTCGTGACAAAATTGCATTCTCACATGCGCTCGCTCAATCAACGAAACTCTCCGTCATCGAAGGTATAAAAAAAGGTTTTAAAAACCGTCACTTGTTAAGATAACAATTTATTGTGTTGCCTGTCGCTCACTTCTGTCACTTGCACTGTTTTTCACGTGTTGCCTGTCGCTCACTCCTGTCACTTGCACTGTTTTTCACGTGTTGCCTGTCGCTCACTCCTGTCACTTGCACTGTTTTTCACGTATTGCCCCGTCATTTACTGTTTTCAATTTACTGTCACTTGTACTGCTATTTTTCTCATTGTTCCGTCACTTGAATTGTCTTTTTCTCTCACTTTCAGAAAGCGTCAACCGCACAGCAGATGATACCCGGTCCATTCCAATGACTCTTGCGCGAACGGGACGTGTTGAAATGACCCACAAACGCATATCACAGACCATTGGCCGTATTTTAGTTTCCAAAACAGCTGTGAATGCTCTTCCGGACGTGTTAGATAAACCCGAAGTAAGTTTTGTGTGCCTCTAATTTGGTATAATGAGCAAAGAATATCTAAATAATAATAATTATTATTATATTTTGGTCTGTATTTATTATAATGTCTATCGTACATTTAATTGAGTATCAATTTTGTTTTGTGTGTTTGTTCTTGATGTTTATGTTGAATCACTGTGAACATTTGTTTTGGCAAGGATGTCTGATGTCTGCATGCTTTGTAGTATTTTTGGTCACGAGACGATCACGAGTCACAAGTGTATGACGCAACATACAACTATATGGAGATGAAGAACCGACTGCTGTGTCTGAATACGAAGATCACGACCATTACGGATGTGCTGGAGGTGTTGAAGGTGCGAGGGAGAGAGCAAAAGAGACGCCCATTGGCAATGAGTGGCTGATTGAGAGTGAGGGACTGGTAGAGAGCGATTTTTATTGAGAGTAACATTGTGAGAGGGATTGATTGATGGAAATTGACTGTGTCAATGTGACTGAGAGTGGCACTCGTGGAGAGTGACTTTTTTAACCCCATCATTAATAGGAACAACGGAACGTGGAAAGCAGTGAGAAGCTTGAAGTGACAGTGATTCTTCTCATTGTCGTTGAGTTGGTCGTGGGTGTGGCTGGCTGCATCATTGATTATTATCGCACCTAACTCAATTCATCCCGAATTCCCTGAACCTAAGCTGTTTTGATGTTTTATTGTTGTTGTTGTATGATTCTTTTTATACAGATATAATGTTACTTGGTAAAGGGGATAAGAAGAAGAATGAAGAACTTGCGACGAAAAGAGAGTTTACAGCCAATGTTGACGTGGAACAGGGCACTTTCTCATACATAATCATCAGTGCACTCTCAATCTCACTCTCACCCTTTCACTCAAGTGCACTCTACACTAACTGAGAAAAGCTCGTAAACACAAGTCCCTGTGACGCTGTTGAAGCTGGACAGGGGAAGGTGCATGTACAAGAAGGCACGTGTGTGACAACACACACATTGTGCGATGAATGTAATAAAAAATGATGATTTGCAAAGGGGCGCCATGTCGCAACACCAAACACGGACCGTTCCATCAAACACTCTTTATCTTGTATCTTTGACTAATGATAGAACTACGAAAATACATTGGATACTGTCTCACTCAAACCCGCCAGCAGATTTTTGCTCAGAAGTTTTGTCTCGGACTCTTTCCAACCAAGTCGCTCGATCATCGCATTGACGTCGCGCATCATTGGTTTGGTGCCCACAACGAGAAAACGCGCGTGGATCGTTTCGCGCTGCTGTTGCCAGTCGCCAAAGACGGTGGAGAGGAGTGCGTCGCTGGCACGGCCGTGGTGTGCGCCATCAACATGCGTGCGCGAGTAGCTCTTGTGGAAGTCGAACTTGTGGGGGTACTGGAGGGCAAGGCGGTCGAGCGTCTCGTGGAGGACGGCGTCACTGGGTGTCCGGTTGATGTGCAGCACTCGCACCTGCTGTACGTCGTCGCGGGCGAGCTCGGCCTGCGCCACGTGAACCACTTCGGTGATGCCAATGCCCAGGGCAACCATGCCGATGTGGGTGCCGCCGGGCAGTCGCTGCATCTGCTTGAACGGCGGAAAGGGAGCACTCGCGCGAATCGACTCGCCAATCTCAAGCGAATCCAAGTAGCGCGAGCAGATGCCGTGCTCATACACCTTGACAGTCAGCTCAAAGGACCCCTTGCGCCCCGCCTCGGACGTGGGCGAGTACGACCGCGGCTTGCGCCCCTTCGTGGCGTCCGGCGGGACCTGCCACGTCAGCGGAAGCATCACCTTGACCCGCTCGCCACGCGCCAAATCCACGTCCAGCGCCTCGTCCGGCGGCAGCGCGAACGTCAGCTGGATCGTGGGCTCGCCACTCGATCCATTCGTGAGCACTGTCTTGCGCATCAGACTAAACGGCCGAAACACCATTGGCAGCGCCTTGCCCGCCGTCTGGCTCAGCATCAGGTAGGCCGAAGTGATCCCAACAACAAATATCAGTAGCCAGGTAAGCCAGGAGAACATGCAAGAGCGACAGCAAAGGCGTTGTCGCATGCACAAAAAAAAAAAGAGTATTCAAACTAATGATCGGAATTCTTTTCAATCTCGACTCAATCTTATTGAATATATTATGGCTGAAGCGTCATCCTCAGCAGACTGCGAACAGGGCGGCGTGGTGGAAATTGACGGATCCACCATGGAGGGCGGAGGCCAAGGTGACTAAAAAAGCGTTTTCCAAGGTCGATCATTGTGCAATCGGTTTGTCTTGGGGTGTTTTGCGGGGGCGACAGCCGCTCCCGTGCCTCCTCCCATGCGTCCCTTGGATGATGCGTTGGAATGCGTGCCAGCGACGCAGGGGCAGTCGCGCAGAGATGCTCTTTTGGTGTCGTTTATGATTTTTTTCCTTCCTCTCCTGAACCATCACACACTCTCTCCTTCCAGTGCTGCGCCAGAGTGCAGCGCTGGCGTGTCTCTTCCAGCGCACCATCCACGTGACCAACATCCGTGCCAAGCGCTCCAAGCCCGGCCTGCGTGCCCAGCACCTTGCGGGTCTGCAGCTCGTCACTCGGATGGCTGCGGGCTCGCTCACGGGCGGGCACGTCGAGTCGTGCGAGATCACCCTCGCCGCACGCGACCTTACACACGGCTCCTTCTCTGCCGATCCCGGAACCGGTGCGAATATCTTGAAAGTTATATCACATCTGATTTTGTGTCGTTGTGTGTGTGTGTGTGTGTGTGTGTGTGTGTGCTCAGCCGGAAGTATAATGCTTCTCGTCCAAGTGAGTCTCCCATGCCTTCTCTTTTCGCCGGGCTTCTCGGAAATCACTCTTCAGGGCGGTACAAATGCCGCAATGGCGCCTCAATACGACTACACAGAACAGGTAAACACACTAATTGATCATTTCCTTCCTCTTAACAACACGACGGAAATAGGTTCTTTTGCCCACGCTCAGTCAACGCTTCAACATCACACCCGAAAACATCTCGATTGAGCTTGTGCGCAGAGGGTTTTTTCCGCGCGGCGGTGGAAAAGTCATTTTGCGATGTAAAAAGCCCGTGCGGTCCCTTCGTCCCGCTCGAATGATCGACCGTGGGACACTTGTCAAGGTATATGCAATGTTCTTCAGCTTGTTGCAATTTCGTTGAAGTGTGCCTTGGATCGAGTCTGATGGATTTTTCTTTTGTGTTTTCGTAGGTGACTGGTCGATGTTTTGTGGCCGGGCGAATTCCCGTTGCAGTTGCCATCCGAATGAAAGAAAGTGCAGAGCGCACACTCAGACGGTTTATGCCTGCGAGTGAAAGAGATGTTCCTATTGATATTCAGGTACAGAATCCCTAACCCTATTGAACCCTCTTACCCAAATCCTAATCCTTACCTTTGCAGATTGTCACCGAACCGTCGTCCATTGCGGTGGGTGATGGCACGGGAATTTTTCTTGTTGCGCACACTTCCACTGGTTGTCTGATTGCATCTTCTGGTTTGGGTGAAAAGAAAACCAAAGCGGAGCAGGTACAATGAACACACAATAATAAAAATAATGTAATATTAGTCATAATAATAATAATAAATTATTATTATTATTACGATTATTATTATTATTACGATTATTATTGTTATTATTATTATTATTATTATTATTATTATTATTATAATTATTATTATTATTCTGCGTATTACACTTAAAACATTGATACCAACGTGAATGTACAACAATGTCGCTTCTGTCCAACCCCTTTTCATTTTTCACTGTCACTCAATGACCGTCTCGCGTATTGTGAATAAGAAGACGATGTATTAATTTGGCAATCTCACTGGCTTTCAGTCACTTTTCTATTTTGTGACTATGGTTGTCACTGAGTGTCACTCTGACTATCCAAAATACTTAATCATAATTATTATTACTAGGTTGGTGATGAGGCAGGCCGTTCGCTCGCCCGTGAACTCTCGCATTCGGGCTGTGTGGATGAGTATTTGGCTGACCAACTCGTTATCTTTATGGCACTTGCTGATGGAACATCCCTCATTCGAACAGGTAGCCCTAACCGTGACCTCAACGCGAACTCTAACACGTCATTTTTTGTCCCTAGGTCCTCTTTCGCTTCACACTCAGACTGCTATTTACTTTGCTGAAAAGATGACCAGTGCGCGGTTTACTGTGACTCCGGTAGAGGGGTCTGACAGTGCGTTTTACATTGAGTGTGTTGGTGCGGCTCTGTTTAATAAACATCTGTAACAAGTATATTTGTGTTTTTTTATCTGTTCTACTTGAAATGAAGATGAAAAAAGTGTAATTAAGACAAACTCGAGCGCTGTTTCTTTTGAGTACAAATTTGATATAATATACAAGTTGATTGTTTCGCATCCAAGTCAGACAGACAGACAATGGTCACTGGTCAGTAAGACACACACACACACACACACACACACGCACACACACACACACACACACACACACACACACACACACACACACACACACACACACAACAACAACAACAACAACAACAACAACAACAACACAACACAACACAAAACATACAAACACATACAAACACATACAAACACACACAAACACACACACGCACACAACACAACACAACACACACATATATATAGTCACACACTCACTCACTCACACACACACACACTCTCTCTCTCTCTCTATCACGCACACTCACATAGACCAAGTGAGAACTTGCGCGGAGACCAATCAACTCACGAGTGAGATTCAAAGTGATCAACATAAACGACAAACAAAAACATTTTATTTTCTTCTTTTTTTGCCTTCTACCCAATTCAATACCACTCCCCTCTACTCGTTTTCTGCTCCATTCCCATGGCGGATCAAGAAGACGACAGCCGTGAAGACGAAATGGTTCGCGTTGACTTTGGGCCGTCGGTTGAACTTGATCGGGTCGCCTCAGCCGATCCCACGGGCACCTTTGCCTCCCGCCGCGCCCAGCAGCACCCTGTTGTCATGTTTTCCAAGCGCCACTGCCCGTACGTGTTCCCTTTTTTATAAGACTGTTTGATCTGAAAGTGAAATACACTGATCGCATTGCAGTCACTGCGCACACGCCAAAAGTGTGCTTGCGCGGCACACTGACCACGTCGAGTGGATTGAGATGGACACACTGACCGCCAGCCAGCAGCACGCCGCCCTGGCTGAGCTCCAGACCCTCCCGTCCCTCTGGATTGGCGGACGGCGTGTCACGGGCGATATGGCGCCACTCGACGCGTCGGGCCGTCTGCGGCGCCTCCTCGTCGCCCAATGCGCCGATCAGGTCTACTCCGAGCCTGCCGACGTGCTCCAGCATGCACCCTTGCCGCCCTTTCTCTTTCCGCTTCACGAGCGCAAGTAAGCAATTCACTCGTGATTAGTCAAATGTCAAACTTGATCGAAATATTTTCACTTCAGTATTCATTCACACTTTCTTTTTCGCCGTCGTAGGTTTGTTCTCCGTCTTGTCTCTCTCCAAGTTGCAATCGTGTGTATCTTTGGCATTATCTTTCGCTTCAATGACGTTATGCGCTGGTAATTCACTCACTCACATCTCAAAACAATTCATTCACACACACACACACACACATTTAGGATCATTTGCGCACAAACAGTCGATTACTTTTTGCGTCTCTTTGCGGGTTCTTCCGGTTCCATTCAGGGCTCACTTGCTAATCTTGTCCTCTCTCCATTTCCTGATTTCCCGTCCAATCGGCTCATTTGCTCTTGCCACATTCAATTCGCGTCACTATTCGGTCTCCTTTTCACTCTTCTCTCCACTTTGGGTCTCTTTTTCCTCCCAAACTCACTCAACGTGCTCTCTGCAATTCTTTTGGGTCTTCTCTCACTGGTCTCTCTGGCCCATTTCGCCTTTGATCTGTCCATTGGCCATTTTCTCTTTTCACTTCTCTTTCGTTTCCATTGGATCTCGCCCGATCTGTACAATCAGTCCATTGAGACTCTAAAGTCCGCCCAATCCCAACAAACAAAACTCCCGCGTCCCACGTACATCGAAAATCACGTAAAGAAATTTTTGGAACTCACTTTCTGTACTTACACACAACCACAAACAAATCTTAGACACAACAAAACGAAAACAACCCTCAAACCAAATTCAAAGCCAAAAGCAAATTGTACAGACTGAGTGATTTCCATCTGATCCGGCACATTCAGTCAAGCTACTTTACTCCCACAATGGGAATTTTGGGCTTGTCTTCTGCTTTTAAATCTGCTGGTAATATAATAATAATAATAATTATGATATTTTATTCTTATTATTATTGTTTTTAATATATTTTGATACGATTGGTGTTAAACTTTTACAAAATAATTAACACTCTTTGCTCTCTTTTTTTCGTTTTTTTTTAGCGAATCAGCCATTTTCACTGATTAGTCCGATTGTCTTTCGCGTTTGCGCAATTCTTTCGTCCATTGTCTTTCTGCTTCTGCTCACGTTGTACATTCTCAAATGTGTCATTTACCCTCAAAAAGTCAAAAAAGAAGTACCACCTTGAACAAAAACAAACTTTAAAAAGTGGCTGAGAGTGATTTGTTTTAACATGCGTTTCAACTGTAGATTATGCGTTTGAATGATTTTCACGGATTCGGAACACTGTTCATCTCATTTGCGCATCTTTCCGCACTGTCACATAACGAAGTTGCCATTTTGCCCTTTATCTGTTTTGTACGAACTCCCTTAACACTAATTCGATATAAACACTACGACGTTTTGTAGTGGATTTCTGTCGGTGGAATGGGAATTGTCAGTTGGGTCACAGTAACTCGGTAAATTTTTCAATCTCTTCTTTCCACTTACTTACGCACATCTTTTTTTTTCTCTTTTTCTCTCTCTCTCTCTCTTTCTCAGTTGGATCAACAGTGAACACACTCGACACTCACTCGATGTCGCTTGGATGATTCCTGTTGTGGGAAACATCGTCCTTTCTTCCTACGCCTCCCAATTCAACTACGATCAGTTGGGCAATTTCCTAATGGCTTTTGCTATGTTTTATTACTTGGTTCTCTTTGTCCAAACGTTTGATAAAATGGTCTTTTCGGCCAATTTACGGTTTGACCAGAGACCGCAAATTGCGATTTGGTTGGTTGCTCCATCACTCTTTTCAGTCGCAGAGAACAATTTGACGGGAACTTACGATCGAATGGGTAACCAACTACTGTTTTTGTCTTTGACTATGTGTCCAATGTCCTTCTCTCTCTCTCTCTCCTCTCTCTCTCTATTGCTTTGTATTTTTTTCTCTAACCATTTTCTCTTTTTTCTTTTTACTTCTCTCGTTTAGCACTTCTTTCGTTCTATTTCAGTCTCTCTTTGGCTCTCCTTTTCCTGTCTCTTCTCTTTCCTGCCAAATACCTTCTCCTGCCCAATTATCCCCTTCCTATTATCTCCCGCTGGTCTTTTCTCTTTCCCTTTGTCGCCTTTGCACGCTCCACCCTCAATTTCCACCTCTTTTTTGACACATCATTTTCATACTCTCTCTTTGTCATTTCCTATTCAATTACCTCCCTCACTGCCGTACTTCTCCTTTCCCTTTCCCTTACCTCTCTCTTTTCCCGCAAATCCCTTTTCCTCCCACAACAAAAGTTTCTTCCTCTCTCCGATTTCTCTCTCTCCCTTTCCGGTAACAACAACCCTAACCCCTCAAAATCAACAAAAAACAATTAATTACTGCGACTTTTTTAACACTATAACATAATTGTGTTAGCACTCGAAATCTCTCTTTTGAATATGAAAGAATATCTTTTGGAATTGGACCAATCTTCAATCAATCGACTTTTCGCGTCGGATCTCACAAAAGCTGTCCGGGATTTCACTCAAATTTACTCTGTAAGTCAATAGAATAGAACAAAAAACAAAGTGGAATCTTACCAAACCATATTTTTAGAATGTGGTTGAGATTCGAACGGAAATTCTTTTTCCCACTCTGAGTCTGTATTTTGAGACGGAGACAGTTCAAAAGGAACACAAAAGTGCTCTTTTGTTGCTCAATCAAAATTTCACTGCGCTCTCTCACTTTTCATTTGATTCCGTAACGCCAAAAAAAGTTCTGTAAAAAAAATTCTGATTGTTTCTGTTTAGGATTTGAGTGAGATCCGAAATGGATTGAAAAACGCGTTTGAATTGGTCGAGAAATCCCTCACAACTGAACAATTAATCATTGATAATCTGATCAGGAAGTTAGTCCCAACAGACTTACAACTAAGAGTAAGATCAAAATAATAGAATGAATGATAGTAATAATTATTAGTATTATAATAATTAAATTTTATTTCGTTTCGTTTGTAGTTGATTGAGAAGTCGTTTGAAAGGTTCCCCACGGAATTTATTGATGGAATTATTCCGTTCACCGTTTCACAGTTGCACTCGGATGGGGATAGTGTGCGATTTTTACGGTCGTTTTCCGACTCGCTCTCACCAAAGCAGTCTAAAGTGATTATAAGTGCGCTGAAGAACCCACGCACTCAGTTTAGGGTGAGAAGTGCTCAGTTGACAAGGCTCCTTCAATTTGAACTGTAACTTAAATTGTAATAATCTAGTACTATAAAAAAGAAAGAAAGACAAGCGCCCTTATACAATTATGAATAGGCACTCTCTCATGCCCATACACAATCAATAATCCACTCGCTCACTCTTTCCATTTCAATATTGCACTCCGCACACAACAACTGTACGCACTCATCCCATTTGAAGTCGAAGCAGTCCCATTAGCACACAGGTAACAATGCAGACATGAAGTTGATACACACTCTACACGTTGATTAAACTACTGCACCTCCCCTTTGTAAACAACGCCTGTCACACACTCGTCTCGTTGCCGGTCGCGCCATTCCGCATTTAATAAACAAACACAAAAGTTAACAAAGAAATATAAATATTATTTTTCACTAGAAGTCCTTCTCGCACTGACACTCGCTCAATCTCTCTCAATCACTCACTCGCACACACAATTCAGCTCTCTATCACTTTGTTTCTCCCTCCTCTCTCTCTCTCTCTCTCTCTCTCTCTCTCTCTCTCACGCACACTCACA
>CALSCP010001961.1:0-25918 GCA_943704425.1 Ministeria vibrans ATCC 50519
CTCTCTCTCTCTCTCTCTCTCTCTCTCTCTCTCTCTCTCTCTCTCTCTCTCTCTCTCTCTCTCTCTCTCTCTCTCTCTCCCTCTCTCTCTCCCTCTCTCTCTCTCTCCCTCTCTCTTTCCCTCTCTCTCACACATACTTTGTTCTTTCTTCCTCATCTATTCGTTTCTCTTTTAGATTGTCTTGTTGACTGTCGCTCTCGTGTGTGTCTTCGTCCTTCGACACCACTAAGCATTAATCGTTGCTTTCGCGCCTATTGTTGCTGCTCAACAATGCCCTTGATGACGGTCGTTTGGTCAAGCCCCTTTATCCGGGAGCCAACCGATTTGATGAGGACATTGGCAGTGTAGCGGTTCTGAAGCGGATCAATTTTGTTGACAACATTTTGCAAATGTGCGAATGTGGGGAACGATGCGCCTTTGCGACAAGCGCATTAGTGCAAGCGGTTGAGATGGCTGATATGTTCTTATATGTGCTGCGCGGCAGTTGCGGGCCTCAGGGATTAATATTTCCGTACAATAGTGTAAAAATATATAAAATAAGCGAGATGTTTTACAATTCGCCCAGATTGTCTCCCTAGTCCCCGCTTTTCTTCTCCCTCATTGTATGATAGTATTCAACTATGCAGCATCGCATAAATGCTTCTGGGACGAAGTAAGGCGATGACTTCCTTTTATTTATTAGCACTGAAAACATGAAGAAATTTACACACCAATGGCTTTATAGACGAGCTTGAGAGTGGATACGGTTATACGGATCACCAGGTAGAACAAGCACACAGTACATACTCGTTAGTCGTTACCTCGTTGCCCGTTGGGGGTGGAATGAAGCATCTCCTTAATTTTTTTTAAAAATACGTCCTCGTCTAAAGGCATAAATAACAAGTTTGATCACTTTTTTTTGTACGTTTAGCTTTACGCGACTCACGTCTCGCTCTAGGCCGTGATCTATTACCGATAATATTATTCAAGGGCTGTGTGTATTGCGTGTGTAAATCGCCACCACATCGCAACCCCCTGAAATCGCAATGTCTACCAATCCCCATCTGAATAAAGACGTGCCCACGGCGAGCGATATCATTGCTAGCCATAGCGGCGAGATCGACCCGCTCGGGAACGACCAAGGGGACAATGACGAGCACGACTGGCGTTCTCCCTCTCCACTCCCGTTTACGAGCTGGGCCAATTCTGTGCTGCTCAGCGATGTGCATCCCTTTCTATCACGTTCTTCGTCTCCGATCCCTTCGGTACGGTCGTGAGGCTGATGTGATTTTTGGGTGTGCTCTGTTCTTTTTTGTTTTGCATTCTCCCTTTGACTGACCTGTGCGTCGAAAAAATCAGAATTGGCAGAAGAAATAACCGATTTTGTTTTCTCTCGTTTTCTCGCTCTCTCTTTATCCCTCTCCTTTTTGCCATTGTGCAGCCCGCCCATTGCTCGTTATCTCCAATATTTGCTCGTGCTCCTTCTCCTTTCCGTTTCTTGCGTCCTTGTCAAATTTCTACCCGTCTTAATAATATTTTCGACAACGATATCTTATTTTGCTGACGAAATATATCAACTTGACCATCGGCGTGCCTACCTCTAGATTCAAGACAGTCTCGCTGAGGCAACCATTGCACAACATAAGCGTGTGCTCAATGTTCACGGACATTATTTCTTGGCACTACCGTTCGAGCTGCTTTCGATTATTGTGGCCTACCTCACCATAGCCGACGTGGTTCAGCTCGTACAGGTCCATCCCGTGTTTGCATCGCTCCGTGGCCACCTGTACCTGACGTCTATTCGCGCCACCATTGCCGCACAATACCCTGTCGACTGTGACACCTGGACGCAACGGATGAAGCCTGTCACTGTCTTTGTCAACAACGGACGCCTCTTTCGCATCTTTTCCGACGCCGTCATGCCCCTGTTGCGATCTAAACAACAGAAGATGAGTGCAACACAGAGAAGACAGCTGCTCTTGTGGGTCTTGTCAAACGACTATCCCAACGACGCGGAAATGGTTTACGAACTGGTAAAGCACCTTTTGGCGGGCTACGTCCTCGACCCACATGTCGACTCTACTACCGCCCTCGACGCCATCTGTGCCGAAGTGATTAACAAACCGCGGCGGCGTAGCCACGACGCTACCACGAGCCAGACGGGTGTGTTTAGTGCCATTGGTCCCTTTCAGAGTCCCACCTGGCTGGATGGTCATCCCGCCACCACCTCCATCTTTGCTGTGCTCAAACGCGCTCTTCGCTCGGTCGCCTCCACCGACAACGTGCGTCTCATTGTGTCCTTGGTTTCCTGGCTTCGCGATCACGCTCCCAATCACGACGGCGTGAATGCGTCGGTTCTCTCCGACGTGGTGCTGCGCGGCTATCACCACGTCTTTGTTGCGCTGTTGCAAGAGCCCACATTACAGTGGTCGGCGATGGCGGTAAGTGAGGCAATGCGCAGCACCGCTTCAACCGACCGACGTGACTTTGCTGAGACCCTCTTTGAGTTGGTTCCCGTGCTGGTGGATCTCACCGACATTGAGGTGATGCAGCGCGCCGCACGCGCGGGTCACTTGGCGTTTGCTCGTTTCGCGGTCGACAAGGGATTCACTCCTGGTGACTGCACCGCTGGAAGTCCCCTCATTATTGCTTGCCGCTCCAACTCGGTTGACCTGGTCCACTTGCTCGTCGAGGTGGGCGGCGTCAACCCAAGCGGTGACAACAATCTCGCCCTCCTGAATGCCTGTCGCTTAAATTGTACCGAGATGGTCGAGTACCTCTTGCGTTGCGACGCAGTTGATGCAGGCGCCCGTCAGAATCTCGCATTGCGCTACGCCGTCAAGACCAACGCTGTGCCTATTGTGAAGATGCTTGTGGCGCGCAGCGATGTCGACGGGGCCGTCAGTGAGTTTGTGTGTCTTCGAATGGCCGCCGCGCACGACAGCTCCGACGTCTTCCTCCTGCTCTTTCGCGCCATTAACACGGCCTACACGCGCGCGTTGAAAAAAGCACGGCTGACCCACGCACCGCGGCCTCCTTCTCCCTTTGACAACATGACGGCGGAGCTTGCGTCCGAACTGATTATGACGCGTCTCCAGTCGGACGGTCTCGCCTACGAGTGTGTACGCCTTCTTGCCAATGCGTGTCCCGATCAAGTGACAGAGGCACTCTCTCTCAGGCACTTTGCCGCGCTCGTCGTGCGTGCGCCCGAAGAGCTTGCCCTCATGCGTCTCTTTGATGCCCTCTTGCAGCGCAAGTCGAGTGAGCAGCTGGCGGTAAAAGCAGCCTCGGAGAGCACCCTTTCCGAAAAGATGACTGTCATCGAGGCGCTCTGGCGTGTCACTCAGTGGCACGGGGTGCTTGACAGGCTGCTCAAGGTGTGTTGGTTGCCTCCGTTGAAGGATATGGCTCGTGTTGTCATCGTGGAAAATTGGGATCCGCGCAACGCAGCCTTTTGCTTGTGGGTGCACTACAGCATGCTGCAGGTGGCGGAGGAGGCGAAGCGAAAGAAGCGTTTGAATGTGTTTGATCGGTTGGAAAAGTTTGATTTTGATCAGTTGGCTGTCGACGACGAAGGTATGGTGCTTGGAGAGAATGTTGTTGACAAGGAAGGCACAGAAAAGGAAGCGACGGTGGAGCATGTGAACAAGCGAGCTCGACTCGAGCTGAGCGTTCTTCAAGACATTACGGATAGCCGTGAGGCAACGACGTTTACCGACATGATTTCTGACTTTGACTGTTGGGATGCGTCCAGTAGCGCAGTGCCCATGGAAGGAGTGGGGGAGGAGGAGGATATGGTGGAACTGTTTGAAGACGAGGGCGAAGATGGTCTTCACAGCGACATTCGCGAACAACCTATTAAAGCTGTGTGTCCGTGGTATTGGGGCCGTGATATTCCTACGTCGGTGGCCATTCTTTTTTCTCTAGCGCTGAGATACAAGTTGCTTGGCATTGCCACGGTGGTGGTACAGTTTCATTCGGATCTTCTCTGGCGTGGTTTTGTGAAGCACACACCGGAGAAATATCTGAACGACATTGTCGCCTACGCCTGGTCTGTATTGTGTCGATTGCCAGGCACGCCGGAGGCTTTTAGCCTTCGCAATGCCTTTGCATTGCAACAATACCCTTTCGAGCGGTTTCGATCCACCTTTATTCCGTTGCAGACACACGTAGCAATCATGCCTCAGGCACCCCTGACACATGGTATGAGCACAAACAAACAGGCGCCATGAGTGCTTCTCCCAATGACCAAACCAAAAGCATCTGTACCAACCTGTCTCCTCGAGATCAACTATTCTTCACTTTTTTGGAATGTGCCACCTACCTGTTCATACAAGTGTAAATCAGCTATTTTCAACTTGACGGGTAACTTTAAAATGCCTCAGCTGCAAGTGTAAATCAGCTATTTTTAACTTGGCGCGAATTCGGATTTGCGTTTAAAATCCGTTCAATTGTGTCGTAAAGCTGCCTCTGTATAATATAAAATACAGATATTAACATTATTGTATCAATAAGAAAGACGTAATAATTTAATGTCATTAGTATTGCGATGTATCCAACACCAAAGAACAACACTAATAATACTAACAATGTGATTTGATTACAAAACACGAGAACCTGTCTATGAGTGACTAAAGTCACTAAACTAAGTGCGGAGTACTCCGTACTCCGTACGGAGTAGTCAATAGTGGGTGCTACTAGCATGTAGAAAGTAAAGTTATTCATTATAAGCAACTGCGAGTGAAAGGCTTTGAAGTGAATAAAGTAAAGACGACATATTTCAACTAACTTAAGACTGAGTCAAGAGTGTGACGAGATATCTGCTATGGCAGATATCTCATATTAGTCATCAGACCTATTATCACTTTAATAATTAATGACTTTATTCACTTATCAGTTGACAGTTACGGTGGCAGAAAAGAAGTAGAGAATTCCACGAGAAATTATAAGATTAAATTAAATTTAAATTATTATTATTTAATCTTTTATCGTCATACTCACCGCACCCTAGCGTTACCACCAAACCAACATGTCAGCCGGAGCGACAGCCTCCTCGAATTTGGGCCCTTCATTTGAGGGGACGCGTACGTCAGCGTTTCCATCACAAAGCACCGCCACCACCACCAGGCATGTGCAGGTCGCCACGGGTAATGGTGGTGGCAGTCTTTCATGTATGATATTGTCTCGACCTCCTCTTTCTTGCCTACTGCAAGTGTGTAAAGTTGGTTGCCATGGCAAAAAAAAAAAAAAGTCAAGGGAATGCTCCACTACATTCACTCGAGTGAATTATCACGCACATACACACACATACGCCCACACACGCACACACACACACATACACACACACACACACACGATGTTTCTTCCGTCTTATATTGAAACGCTCTTTCTTTTAGCGTCTGGACACAAGTCGTTTGGCGTTGGCACGGGCAACGCGTCACGACGCACTGAGTGGTGGAATACAAATTACTCAACACATCGTCCGCTTGAAGACGATGTCACTGGAGAACGACGTGACTATGCTGCAGTGCGACAGGTACTAAACTTATACAAATAATGACAATGCAATTCATCAAAAATGATACCATAATATTAATTAATTTATCTTTACAGGTGATGGAAGGTGTGCCGCGGGGTGAACGTTTGGACTTTAGCAAGGCGCGATTGGTCACAGGTGAACTGGATGACTGCTACTGTGTTCCACGAGTGGCCACAGCGGGTTATGTGGGCCGTTGGGATCCGGACGCGAACACCGACTACCGTCGTGAGTACGTCGAGCATGGTCATCACAAACGCGACGCAAAGCGTCCCGCCCACTGGCGTCCCGAGCACGAGCCTTTTGATGGCAAAACAACTCATCGCACCGACTTTCGTGGCCTTTCAACTGAGCCTACCGCTCCCTGTCGACCCAAAGAGACAGTACGAACAAACAGAGAAGAAAAGCAATCTAATAATAATAATAATAATAATAATAATAATAATAATAATAATAATAATAATAATAATAACTTTGTTTTTTTTTTTGTGCGTCTACGTGTGCGTATAGCGCCACGAAACGGTAGATATGCCCATGACATCAACCTACGATGAATATGGTCGACTGCCAGGAGCACCGCGTGCCGATGCGCTTATTCCCGAGGACCATCTGCACACCGCGGGACCTGCCACCAACCGCACCGAAGTTCGAGACAACTACACACCACACGACGCGCGATACGAGCCACCACGCAGGGCACCCCAGTCGCGCAACGAGCCCGAGGGACACTTTGAAGGGGCAACCACCTACAACAAGGCCTATGTTGAGAAGGAGGTGCCGCGTGCACCCCCGCGCACCTTTGGTGACGGCGTCTACCGCCCGGGGCCCATGCTTCTCGACACTGAGTACAACGAGCAGTACAAGGAGAAGGACATTTGTCGCTGCGGTCAAGGCGAAGTCCGTATTCTCTTCCATGAAATGGGCACAGGTACATTATATATTTTATATATGTGCACGTGTGGGTGTACTGTATCGCGTGTGTTTTTTGTCTCCGTTTTTTATACAAAAATTGTCATACATTGACACGCGCTCATGAATATAGGTCCTTCGACGGATTGGGAGCGAGTGCCTGAGAAAATGCGAGGAGTGGGCGGCGGACACATTCGCGTTGGAGACACAGAAGTGCACGCACAGAAGACGGTGTATGCACGTGACGGGCAGTCACTTGTGCAGGGTCGTGACTTTAAGTTTCTTACATCGCGCGAAAAGGTACAAAATAAGAATAATAATAATAATAATAATTAGAAGAAGAATACAACCCATTTATTAATTATAATAATAACAATAATAATAGTAATAATAATAATAATAATAATAATAATAATTATGTTGTAATAATAATAATAATAATAATAATAATAATAATAATAATAATAATAATAATAATAATAATAATAAAAATAATAATAGTAATAATAATAATAATAATAATAATAATAATAACAATAATAAGTTTTCTTTGTGTTTTCCTTGCTTTCATTGACCACGGGGCCTTATGTGTATGTATGTAGGAACTTGAAAGGCAACGACGCAATCGTGGAACAATGATGGGCAATGCGTCAGGTGCGAACACAAGGACGACGACCACGTCATCAGTGGGGCGCACGCCCTCGCTGGGATCCTCCGCTCTACTGTCGACAGCCACGGCAGTACGCTCGATGTCGTCGGCACAACGCCCCGTTGATGGCCCTAGCTATAGGCCTGCCACTCATGATCATGGCCCTCTCCACGAGGGCTCCATGTATCGCTCTGAAGGACTGCGTCGGTCGTACTCGTCTCAGCAGGGGTATAAAAGCTCAACGGGCACTTCTCATGCCGGTGCGCCCTCGCCCTCCCCCACTCGCGGAATGAGTAACACCTTTCATTACGGTTCGACGAGCAGTGTTGCCTCTCAGGCATACCCTCCCTCGGGCTATGCCACTGCCCCTTACATCCATCCTCCGGAGCCCGAAAAAGCGGCCACAGCGACCTCCAAGGGGGGAAAGAGCAAGTCCAATCCGGGTCAGATCACTACGCGACGCTCCTCCATGAAGCATAAGTCCTCAACCCCCGACACCACAACCACCACCACCACTGTCAGTACAGGCCCAAATTCGACTGCGCGCCGACAAAAATCTCTCTTGCGCTCCGTCTCCTTTGAAGCTCCCTGTGTCCATCCGGCGCCTTCCAAGTCTGGTGGCGGTGCAAGCGCGGGCGTCTCCGGCTCGGCGTGGCGTCCGGCTGCTCGCCACGACGCAAGCGCCGGCGGGAGCAAGCGAGTGCGTGCCTCGCGACGCGCCGACCTTGGACGCAAGACATTTGACTCGATGGACGAAGGGCACAAGGAAATGGTAGGTCAATTCTTTACATATGTAGTCTTTGTTCTGAGACAAAATGACTCATTATTTTATTATTATTATTATTATTATTATTATTTTTATTATTGTTCCTAATCTTATTATTCTTATTATTCTTATTATGATTAGTACCGCTATCAAACGACCAAGCAACAAATGAATGGAGTGCTGCGCGACTCAAGTCCTCAGCGTGTCCCGTCCGTGCCACAGGGCGCGTCAGCACTGAGCACGTCTCTGGGACACTCCAACGTGTACTCGTCTCGTGTGCCCACACACGCGAGCTCTGCGGGGCTAGCCAATGGTACAGCAGCTGGCGCGGGCACACGTGGCCACAACTCAAGTGCGACAATGAGTCACAGTGGTAGCAGCGCTCGTCGTGGCGATGATGGTGTGGGTGGCACTGCTTCTAGTACAGCGGTCGGTCGCAGCATGTCGTCGACTTTTGTCACGCACGCAGGCTCACGCTCACAGGTTGGCGATGGTCATTTGGAGTCATACAAGTCGTTGGGTCGACACCACTCCAACGGCGGTAGTAATGGCGGTGGCACGACCACGACAACAACTCGCCTAGTGCATGGCACAGGGTCAGGCACGGACGGTGGCACCTTCAACCGCAGCTCCACGTCATCGCGTGCGGGCTCGACTGTCTCCTTTCACGCCACTGACCCCTCTACTTCCGTTTCCCAGCCAGCTACCACCCGCACTGTCACAACGCGAAAGTTTTCTTACAGCAAGCAATGAAATTCATCAAAAACAATTTTTATGCAAGCTTTTTTGCAGCCTGTAGGGAGAGCTTCCGAAGACTTCACTTAGACTTGGGGTTCGCCAAGAATCGAGAAGGTGCTGACATTTTCCTCGCCGAGGGTTGACCAAGGGGAGGACGGACTTCGGACGGACATTTTGAAACGGTTTCTCGGATGTACCTTCGATGTACCTCCTCGGATGCACATCCACGAACCGCATCGTACCTTCTAATAAATAGACCCCTCAGTGGCATGCTCAAGATTGCGCTGACATCCAAAGGCAACTCATTTTCACTGTTCCGCTGGATTGTTAAGGACGAATAATTGGAAGAAGAAGAAATTTCGAAGACATTTACAAATTATAATACAAAACAAAATAATATTATTATAAAAATCAAATTAATTATTAAAAGTCACACTATTATTGTTTTACTATAGAAGAGAGTCCCATTCGTTGAGTGCTTCCACAATCATCACAAATCGGAACGGAGTTGGGGACGATACTGCTGGTAGACAGCAGCAATGGGCACATTGGAGCAGTCGGGAACCTCAGAAATGCACTCGAGCGACTGACAGTGTACCAAACCAAAGGCAATCATACACTACATAAAAAAATGAATATAATAATAATTATTATTATAATTATAATTATTATTATTAATGCCAATATTGTAAACAGTTTCTGCGTGTGTTGTTACCTTGTCAACCAGCTCTACTTGGTGCACCTTGGCCCACAGCTGCATTTGCAGGATGCTACACTGCCCTGAACAGACTCTGTGCAACAGAAAGTAAGTCAAACAAGGACATAATAAAAAGCGTCATTGATTACTTTCGGAGACACTTGAAGGAGTGACAGGGCGAATCTTTGGCACACAAAGCACAGGGGGAGTTTGGTTCGATGCGCGCATCGCTGGAGGCGGACGCAATGACCTTGGAGAGTGCCCGCACAGCTGCGGAAAAACTGTCAATCAGCACATGTCGACCAATGATCTTGGCAGAGGGGCTCTCGCGCGCCACTGCGTTTCGAGCGCCTTCTTTAGTCACGATCTTTGCCGAGCGTTGTTCGTCGCGGGCAAGGCGTGCGCGTTGTCTCATGGCCGCCAGCTCGTCTGAGTCAAACTCCTCGTCATCTTCCTCGTCGTCGTCTTCGTTGTCTTCAAGCTCAAGCTCGTTGGTTGGGGTCCGTCCCGACGGGTCTTCCTCGTGACCGCGGTAGTGGAAAAGGCGACGCAAAATCTTGACAAAGTCTTTGTCGCTAAGGACGTCGCTGCGAATAAAATCGTCGAGACGCGGACTGCCAAAGCCGGCGCTTTCGCGAAGCGACGTGATGGCGTCGTCGTCTCCTCGCTCGAGAATGTCATCCCACCAGATATCCTCAAAGCTCTCACGAGGGCCATCGCGAACAAGACCCGACTGAACGAGCATGTCGTGGGAGCACAGATCGCCGCAGGGTCCACGTTCGACGCACTGGTAGGTGACACAGGGCGACGCAATGACGCAGTCAATGCAACGTGACGTGGGAATATCCGGATGGCTGTAGTTCAGATACGGCGGGGGCTGTACAATCTGTGGTTGATACAGCAACGATGATGGGCTCGATTCGAGCGCACTGGCAAACCCAGGCACAGACGACACCTCGTCGCGCACATCAGTGTTTTCAGGTTCAATCAGACCGGTAGAAATGCGCCAGAGACGGTCAATGTCGCCAATGCGACGCGCGTCACGAATCGATTCAAGCTCTGGCTTGGTGTGGTAGAGGGCATCGTTGTTCTCGTTCAGATTGTGGTCCGTGTACACACTCAGTTCGAGCATGAGCTTGATGGGCGCGTTCATGACGTCTTCCACTGTCACGTTACGCTGCTGCGCCGAGTAGCCCATTGTGGTCACAAGAGATGCCCAAAATGTCTCAAACCGTTCCTAAAAAAATGATAATAAATAAATGGGATGTATTGAGAAAAAGAAGGAGATTGGAGTACCATGCTGCGTGCGCTAATGATGTATTCGGGATTGGCACTGCGACCAAGACGGAGTATCCAAAACAATCGAGCAGACGTCTTGGGAATGATGCGCCTTGGGGGCGTCATAAAGCTGGTGGGATCGGCCATGGATGCCTAAGCAAAAGAGAATAAGTTCGAGCACAAGACAGGCGTGTAAGTGGGAAAATCAAGAGACAAAGAGTTCGCATACCTCTTGAGCAAACTCACGACGAACATTCTCAGGGTGGTCATAGCCGAGAGGAAGCACGCCCATGCCAGAGTAGTACCAGAGCAGGTCAAACGAGCCAAGCTAAAAGACAGGGGTAAGAAATGTAGGGGTAAGAAAAGTAGCTGTGCGGTGAGTGCGAGTGTGTGTGTGTGTGTGTGTGTGTGTGTGTGTGTGTGTGTGTGTGTGTGTGTGTATACTATAATTTATTATAATTATATGAATATAATATAATTATATATGTGTGTGTGTGAGTGAGTGTGGGCATTACACGTACGGGAATAAAGGCCATTGGGGCATTCTGACAGTTGAAAGCATCGTAGTACTCCTGAAGGCAGACAAAAAGACGAAATAGATGCGTGAACGCGGCAAGAGTGCATAGCGAGTGAGTGTGTGTTTACGGTGCGGAGGAACATGTACGTGACAGCAATGCTGAATCCAGTGTCGGGCTTGGTCACCTGGTGAAGGTACGTATACGGCACGTAGATACCTGGGAGTGCGTACAAAGAGGGAATTAGAGCAGAGACGTACGCACGCACACAAGAGGTACAAAAAGCCACAATGTGAGAGAGAAAGAAGGAAGAAAAAAAAGCAAAGTGAAAGAGGGAGACACCACACACATACAATCATTAATATTATTATAACATTATCTACATGCAGTAATAATATAATAATAATATGATATAAGTATGGGTTGTTCCTTACAGTCTCCGGGATACTGTGTGACATGGGTCCACTCGACGTCAGCAAATTCAGGGTATTTCTTCAAGTCAATCTATGCACAAGAAATAAAAACGGTAGGGTCAGATCATTCCCCTCACACACACACACACACACACACACACACACACTTCACTCATACAGAGTCAATATCGAACGTGGCGTAGTCTGTGCTTTCTGTGGCCATCATTTCCTGAAGATTGAACCGATCTGGAGAGAGAGAGAGAGAGAGAGAGAGAGAGAGAGAGAGAGAGAGAGAGAGAGAGAGAGAGAGAGAGAGAGAGAGAGAGAGAGAGAGAGAAACAAAGTGATAAGAGAGAGAGAGAGAGAGAAACAAAGTGATAAGAGAGAGAGAGAGAGAGAGAGAAACAAAGTGATAGAGAGAGAAGGGAGGGAGAAAGAGAGGAGGATCGAGAGGAAGGAACAATGTGAGTCAGAGAGATGGGAGAAACAAGAAGATAGAGATAGAAGAGGGAGGGAGGAAGAAACAAAGTGATAATGAGAGAGAGGGGGAGAGAGGAAGGGAGAAACCAAGTGATAGTTAGAGAGAGGAGAGAGGAAGGGAGAAACAAAAGTGAGGGTGAGAGAAACAAAGTGTGTGAGAGAAAATGGTGAGTGACACAGTGAAAAAGGAGAGTAAACGAGTGTGCGTGTGCGTACCTGCTTCCGCCCAAGGTATTTCTACATTAAAATTCAAAACCATATATATATATTTCAGTGCATGTTTGTGGATAAAAGGGTGTTAGCGTACTGGCAAGAAACTTAGTGGTGTTGACGAAAATCCATTCCTTATGGTGCTCTCCAAAAAGACAGTTGATGTTCTACACGAGCACATTTAATGGAGACACATTCACGCCCAGACACAAACACATATACACATATAAGACACATGTATAATAATGTTATAATATTATTAACTTTATTTTTTCGCGTGGTTATTATAAATTCATCCACAGTATACTTTGATGAGTGGGAATTGTAATGTTCCTACCTGGTCTGCATCGTAGTGAAGCATCGAAGCAGTGCGCCCATGACTGATCCACAGGTCACTCTCGGCAATGAGTGACACGTACGGAAACTGGGCGTTCTCTTTCACACCCGACAATCGACGGTTGCCACACAACACACATGGGGGCACGAGGACCTAAGGACAACAAAGATGGAGAATGAGACTGGAAACACACACACACACACACACAGACAGACAGACAGACAGACAGACACACACACACACACACACACACACACACACACACACACACACACACACACACACACACACACACACACACACACACACACACACACACACACACACACAGACAGACAATAAACCTATTAGAAGAAGAAGAAGTTCCAAACTATTAAAAACAAAACAATGTTGTCACCTCGTCAAGCATTGCGTTTGGGGTAATGCTCACAGCATAGATGTCTTTCGCCAGAAACAGTTCCATGAAGTCGCGCATCCGCAGTCGACGAGGTGAAAATACGTCCGAGCCACTTCGCTCAATGTACGGCACCTACAGAGCAACACCCACAAGAGCAACGGGTGAGGAACAATACGATATTCAAACAGTCTCCTTTTGTGTCTCTTACACCGCGCGCCTCCTTCCGCCTCTCCATTTTGACATCCATCTCGCCGTAGTAGTCACGCAGGTACTTCATGTCCCATTTATTGTACGCGGGCGTGTCGACACCGACGCCTCGCTACAAAGACACGACAGAATGTAAGTGCGACATTTGGCAAAACCACATAAAAGTCGTTGATTCAAAAGAAACAAAAAGTGAGAGTGCTCCAACGAAGCGCAGACAAAGCAAAAGAGAGGCATACCAAAATCACGGGCCGGTTGCCGCGGATGTACTCGCGCCAGAAGTACTCAGGCGTCGGCATTTGCGTCAATTCGTCCACGGCACCAGAGAAGCGACGATGCGATCCCAGCGGCCTCAGGTGCCCGCGCGGCACTCCCTCCGCCGCCAGCTCCTCGTCGGTGCGCGAGTCGACACGCTCGAGGTGCCACGTGGCTGACTTGGGAGAAAAGCCGCGGCGGTGGCGGTGCACCGACGACGAAGCCGCAGCGTCGTCGTCCGTTGCACTCGCACTCCCCGCCCGCACGCAAACGGCCATCACCACCACCGCCGCCGTCACCATGATAACAGACACTCTCAGCTTCATACTGAAATCAAGAAACAATGAAAAATTGAAAATTTACAGATTTGAATCGAGTCATTCGAGTGCGAGACTACTGAAGAGCCATATCAAAATAAAAAAGGAAGACAATGTAGACTAACCCCGAAAAAGGTAAAGCGCCCCTAGGCCCACGAGGGCCAAGAGCCAAGGGTCAAGGCGGGCTAGAATACGCTCTCATAGCAAGCGAGCGTACGAAGAATTCGAGGATATTTACAGTAATTTGTTCAGTTGTACAAAAGGTATTACTCCGGTATTACAGCTCTTCATTGCTCTTGCTTTTGCGGCGCTCCTTGATATCGGTGTTTTTCGTCGACTGGGTGGGCTGCACTGCCATACGAACTTCGAGGGAAAGTCGTGTTCCAGTAAAATTGATGATAGGTGCTCGGTGGGACAAGGCGGTGTGTCCTGGGACAACAAGCAGACGCCCTGCAAACGGTTTGATCAGCGAAAGGGCATCTGGATCCCACTCTGTCCCGGTGAAAGTGTCCTCCGCACTCCCGTACACCGCTGTTTCACCACAATCTTGAGTCGCGCACCCCTGCGTGACAAACGCAACAAGTGCAAACCTCTCATCGTCTCCGCCCTGTTCGTCGGCCTCGCCAGCACTGCGAATGCGCGGCTCATCTGAGTGAGCACCTAGCTGTAGTGTGATGGACGTGACACGAACGTCGGAGATTCGGGTGCCCGTGAGCGTCTCAACGGCGGTCAGGACACCTCTCTGGAGAACCTCACGCCACAAAGGCATGGTAACAAAATTTTCGGGTGCGATGGTGCCTTCAAACAGTCGGGTCTTCAACGCAAAAGCTTTGCTCGAGGCGTCGCGATCCGCTGTGTTCACTTGTGCACGAGACGAAGTCCACAGTGCAGCCGACATGAGCTGGTGGGCCAGCGCAGCATCCTCGCCAAAGACCCCGTCCACGACCGCCATTCGAGCCAAGTGTGGAGCCTGTTGAATCACACGAAGCGTATCAAGGGCCAACGGCTGAAAGGTTGACGGTACATCGACGGAGGTGACAAGCGGCGTCAGCGCGTACGGTTGTGGATGTGCCAGCATGAGCACCTGCAAGCGACGCACAGCGTACGACGGTGGACGCACAAAAAAACGAACGCGATCGTCGAGACGCATCAGACGACCGTGTACGTGATGAACGGAGGCGACCACAGTGTAATTGTCGACGTCGTCCAGTGCGACAAGTTCACCATAATCATTTCGATTCCAAATTTCGCCCAGAAAGCCCACTATCAAATCTTGCCCTGTACCCTCCGTGTCATGTACAATCTGTGTCTCGTCGCCTCGTGCAACCGCTACACATCTGACGTGCGCATCGTCAAGCGACAGCGTCGGCGCGTGCCGCAACAGCGCTGCAAACTCGTCGCGCGTCGAATCGTCGCACTGCGCAGACCACTCAAAGGCACATGCGGTCACGTCACCCCCCACACACGTGCGTCTGTTTTGCCATCGACACCGGTGCAGACAGGCATCGAGAGCCTTGCGAGCGGCCCCTTCCTCGCGCTCCTTCACCGTCAACAGTTGGATTCCATGTCCCAGCGACGTTTGCCATTTTCGAGGGAGCGCCGCCGTAAAGGGCCCCATTGCGGCAAGAACAAGTAGAAGACCCACTAAGCGGGTATGGATCGGGGCGTTCATAAAGTAAAACGAAACTGACTGAACGATCAAATATTATTCAATGTAGTGTAAAACACTATACAAAGCTTCCGGGCGGAGTGAGTTCCGGCATAGGCGCATAGACTAGCCCCAAGAAGACAGAAGTCAAAGAAGATGGAATACTGTTATTACTATTATATTATTAGGAATAAATGAAGTCGAAAAGTTTACTCAAAAAGAAGGAGAGAGAGAGAGAGAAATATTAATACACATATAAAAGAGAGTAATACAATGCTTCCGCCACGGACTAACTCCAAAAAGATGGGGCGCCCATAGACCCACAAATACTTATTACTATTACTATTATTACTATTATAAGTGTATAATTATTTTTGCATTCTCGATTCTCTATTTATGTTCTCTTATAACTTAATGAGTATTATTATTATATGACTTAATTCCAGTTCGACACGATGAGCGACACTACTAGGGACACTACTGCTGAAGCAATTATAAAGATGCATGACGCTCGCGCCGAGAGTTACTCGAACGAAATGATGGAAGAAATCACAAAACCAATGTACTCGGAGCGCATCCCGCGTTTCGTTGCGGCTTGCCCAGACCAAGGGCCACTTATCGACGTCGGATGTGGCAGCGGGGACTGTTTGGCGCTCGTACACCAGCGCTTTCCGGACATTCCGCTTCTGGGCTGCGATGTCTCTTCCGAAATGGTCAAGATCGCCCGCCACCGCGTGCCCAGTGCCACCATCACACAGAGCAGCGGCTCGGCTCTTAGCGAGCAGCCAAGCAGCGTCCGTGGCATTCTATCCTATTTTGTGATTCACTTCCTCTGCGCTGACGAACTGGCGACCGCAGCGGCGTCGTGGAGCACTGCACTGTGCGCAGGCGGGCGTCTGTTGCTTGGCTTCTGGGTGGGCGAGCCTGGCAGCACTATGGAGTTTGGCGAGCAATGGGTGCACGTCCAGGCAACGTACAACTCGCGTGCCGAGGTCGTCTTGGCGCTCACCACTGCTGGACTGGCCATTGTGCGAAGTGAAGAGGAGGAGGACCCCGACATGTGTATGATGATGGGCTTCATTGAAGCAATCAAGAAGGATTGAAATCAGTGTAAACGGGGGAGAGAAAGCAAGCGCAGTCCTGGAGCGGACAAACGATACTCCTGCAGACAGACAGACAGTGAGTGAGTGAGTGAGTGAGTGAGTCCTGCTCGACATGTTCTTGGTGCACTTTTCGAAACTTCTCTGTGACAATACGATCGGGGGTTTTAATCATCAGTACTCCCTGAAGCAGAACAAAAATCAGGCCCTCACTCACAAATGGGAGGCGTTCGCAAGTAATCTGCATTGTGAAGGGACGGCTCGTAGTCATGGAAGGTCAGGTACGAGTCGAAATCGGAGGGAGCGCCCTTGTACGCCATGTACTGTGCCACGGGAATGTGTGTACCGTGCTGCAGCCAGAACATGCCCTCGGTGCTCTGTGTGGGCAGGTGGACGGCGAAGGAGTACTCGTCGGAGAGAACCCCCTCACGCATCACCGTCGCGCGAAAGTGCACGTCGGAAGGCACAAACGCGCCAAAGGAAGGCAAAGGCAGTTTGCTGCACTCGGCAATCCCCGCACTGGTGATGCTCATGCCGTAGCCAAAACTGGCGCTGGGCGGTGAGTGAAAAATGGTTTGAGCTCCGAACTTCCCTGTCATGTCCTGGCGCGTCAAGTTGTTAGTCAGGTCGTAGTAGAGACGTCCTTCCATGATGAGGCTGTTGGTTGTGTTGTCTGCGTTGAATCCTTCGTAGCGTTGGACGTAGCCGGTCGTAAAGGTTGACGTTGACAGCACTATATGGAACCACAACAACCGCAAATGCAAAGAAGATAGTTGAATGGAACTCCACCTCTCAGCCATGGTGCGTACAGTCGCGCAACGGAACCGACGACGTAAACACCGAGGCCACACACATCAAGAGGACGACGAGAGTGAGAGTGTGAGGCATGCCAGAAAAAATAACACAAAAAAAAATAATAATAATAATAATTATTATAATAAAAAAATATAATATTGATTCAAACTTTTTTTTAAAAAAAAACTCATGCGACACACCCTGATCACCCACTGTATCATTGTCGGCTTAATAGCACTTTCTGCTGATGGCGAAACCACCGCCAATTGCACGATCACTACAAATCGGACTTGCAATGACCTTTCTCCCGAATGCTTTTCCTGCGCCCTTGCCTCTCCCTGCACCTTTGGTCAGCCCACCAATCTCACATGTAGCCCCATTGGCGACAGCATTCCAAATTGCAGCGTACGTGCTGTCTCCTTGTCAGCTCTATCTGTTTACTCCATTCGTATGTAGACTCGACATGTCCAAGCCGAGTGTCAATTCTGTTTTCAAGTGACCAACACGTCGCTTGTGCGCTGCACCGATCGACTCGGGTGCAACACACACGACACCGATGGTCTCTTCTACGTCTCCACCTGCCGCGTTGTCGACGACGCCTTCTACTGTGCCGGCAATCGCACGTACGAGCGGAAGCGCCCGTGCAACTGGTCGAGTGGCCACTCTTACTGGACGTCTCTTTTGCTCTCGGTCACCCTCGGGGGATTTGGAGCGGATCGCTTCTATCTCGGGTACAACGGTCTTGGGATTCTGAAGTTTTTCACCTTCGGTGGACTCGGCGTGTGGTAATAAGAATCTGCATCATTCTCATTCTCATTGTTGTTATGATTCGATCTTAATCGTCACCAACCGCCTTCGTATATGGTTCACTTGTAGGACCTTCGTTGATGCTTTTCTCATCTCCATTGGCTATCTGACACCGGCAGACGGGAGCTTGTACTTATAAACTGTTGGTTGTGTGTTTCTTTCAGCTTTCATCATTATACACAATGTATATTGAACCAAACAAACGATTCCAAGGTTGACACTCCTTTAGACACAGATTTCACTGACTTGAGACTCTTGAGTGAGTCACTTCAGTCTATTCATCATCATCCCTTCGGCCTGTTTCCGCTCACCACCCCTGGGCAGCCCAGAGTGATGCTTCTTCTGTCTCTGCTCTTGGCAGTCCTTTTGGAATCCACCAAGACCGCAGCCCTTACCGCAAACTTTGCCGAAAATTTCTCCTCAACTCTGTTAAACACCAACTTTTGGTCAACGACCGGGTCAAGCGGCTACGACACGTCAACAACGCAGTGTGGGCAAGTCGACAGCAACGGAGACGTACGTTGTTTGAGGTTTCTTCTCCTGTCAACACTGAACATTCTTTTTTCTCCTTCTTGTCGCTTTGATGTCTGTAGAACCTCATCTTCAAGAGCAACGTGCAATCGCGCATCCTTCTCACGGACGAAATCGACGCCAGCAACATCGTCTTCATCTCCTTTCTCATGCTGAACGGAGGGACGTGCAACGCCGCAGAGGACGACGAGCCCGTCGACTTTCAGGTGGTGCTCAACTCGGGCTCCACCGTTACCCTCGCCTCCACCTCCACCTCCGCTTCCGTGCAGTCCTTCCACATCCCATTGCACAGCAGCTACCAGGTCCACGGCGTGCGCTTCCGCTGGATACAGTCTAACTTTGGCAGAAACAGCGACATTTGGCTGCTCGACAACGTCCTCTTCTCCATCACGCCCTTGCCCACGCTCATCTACCAGCCCCGCTGGACAGCTTCCCAAGGTACCGCTTCCTGGCAGTCACTAGGCAGTGGTACAGTGTCCACCACTGCTTGCGGTGCCTCAGATGTCCTCTCCTACGCCAGCTCCACCACCATTGTCTCTCGTGTGCTCACCTCCCAAGCAATCTCCGCCGCGTCCAATAGCATCGTTGCTCAATTTGAGCTGCGAATCGGCTGCAACAACGACTTTGAACTCGACGAAAGATATCCCGTAAGAACTTTTCATAACAAAGAGAGAGAGAAAAAATAAACAAAAACGTCGTGTGTGTTTTATTGTGATAGGTTGCCTTCCAGTATTCTATCAATGACGGTTCCACATGGCTCGACACTGCGATAGACTGCGACAAGAACCAGCAGTCTTCGTCGTGCACTAGCTTTGGCGAACCCTGGTTGCAGTACCCTTCGTCGTTTGTTCAGTGGCGTCGTGTCACTCTGACCTTTAATGTGCCCACTCGAAGTCTCACCTTCCGCTTTATGCAATCTGACTGCAACGGCTTCTTTTGTGCCCAAGCGTCCACCGTTCAGTTTGCACTGGGCCAAGTAGTAATTACAGGTGCTTGCTCGGGCTGCTCGGGCCACGGCTGGTGCACCGACGTCGCGGACGAATGCGTGTGCGACGCGGGCTTCACCGGCGACGCGTGTCAGACTATCATCACTCCAAGCACACTTCCCACTTCCCTGCGCGAATCCTTTGACAAGTAAGCACTTTTTTTTGTGTGTGTTTTTCCTCTCTTCATAATTATGTGACCCTATTCTTGTACCAATTCACCTTCTTGCCCCAGTTTTGCCCCGGAACTCACAGCCATCTCCGGTAACACTGTCGGCACCGTGTTGGACACATCGCGATGGGCTTACTCGGCGCTTGCTGGCATCTACATTGGCTGCTGGTGCAACAACTGTAATCCCCCGTTGACCAACATGACTGGCGGTGCTGGCTTTACTGCGTCCACTCACTGGCGCCAAATGGTGTCAACGCAACTCGATCTTACCGCCGTCGCTCTGCCCACCCTCTTTTTTTACTACTCCGACTACTTCTCTGCGACATGCAGCCCCTCCACTAACGACAGCCCTTTCCTTGCCACCACTCTCGACAACGGCATCTCATGGTCCAAAGTTGCCCACCTTGGCTCCGGCTCGCCCGTTCCCACCTTCCATGCCTTCCGCATGCCCGTCTCTTCTACCACCGCAACCTCTTTCGCCTTCATGCAACCACTTGCGTCCGCTGTTTTGGCCGACTCTTGGCTTGTCGACGGTGTCGTTGTTGACTCGCCCACCGCCTCCTCTCTCACCGACGGTGCCCTCTTGGAGTCCTTTGACCTCACACCCTCTCCTTCTTACTGGATCTACCTCACCGGTGCCACTCTTGGCTCTTACTGCTCATCATCGTAATCATTGAATAGTTCTTTTGATTCAATAATAATAATAATATTAATAATAATAATAATAATTATTATTATTATTATTTTTATTATTATTATTAATTTTTTTTCTTCTTCTTTCTAGTGGTGACGCGGTCTTGTTTGTGGAGGACCGTCTTCGCGTGGCCATGACCAAGTCGGTGCCGGTATCGGCGACTGCCGCACCCATGATTCAGTTTGACCTGACCATGGGCTGTAGTAGTGGCCTGGCCACGGCGAGCCTGTCGCTCGATGTCTCGTTTGACGGCGGTCTCTCCTGGACCGCGGCCGTGCCCGAGTCGGCGTACGCATCGCTTGCGAATGCTCATACATCTGTTGCCTCCTCGTTTCCCTCGCTCTACGCACCCGGTGTGTATGGGCTCACGCCAGGATTTACTCGTGTCACTGTCGACCTCGTCAATGTCATGGCCAAGAGCAGTGCCGAAGTTACAGACGTGATGGCACGCTGGACGCTTCTCAATGACGATGGAAACTCCTATATGCCCCACAGCAACTTTGCTTTGGACAATGTCTACGTGGGCGATCGTTGTCCCAGCTTGTGCTCGGGCTTTGGCGCGTGTCGTCTCAGCGGCGCCCCTGCCGTGTTTGGCTGTGTCTGCGACTCGTTTGGCTTGTACGGTTCCTTCTCCTCGAGCGACTGTAGCGTCGCGTCGGGCACGGAAACGCTTGCAGCCGGTGTCGCCGAGAGTGCCGTTGCAGAGATCATTCCACCGTGGAACATGCCGTTGTGGACGAATCAGAATGGTGTATTCCCAACGTACTTTAGCACAGGCGAGCCGGCGTCCACAGCGTGCACCAGCGATGGCCAGGCGGCGTTTGTCTTCAAAGGGCCCGCTCGACTGCTCACAACCTTTCCGCTTGACGTGTCGTCGTCCCTGGCTGAAATTACTTTTCGCATGCAAACTCGCGATACAAGCGAAACAACCAATGTTTGCAGTCGCTCCAGTGCCAACACCGCGGTCACTGCCTCCGTTGTATTGCTCTACTCTACCAATAACTTCTTGACGACCCACACGCTCGCAACCTACGACGACAAGCCTGTCATGACGACGTACACGGTGCCGCTGCCAACGGCTGCTCGCACTTCGCACACGTCGTTTATGTGGACGCAACTGAATGCGTCGCTGGCGGACAGCGACTACTGGTATATGTCGGCTATCCTTGTGGGTGTTCCCGAGTGCAGTACATCGTCGTGTCTCAATGGCGGCACCTGTTCAGTCTCACTTTCAGGCTTTACCACACTTACCACGTGCGCGTGCCCTTTGTTTTACACAGGCCTGCGCTGCGAGACACAATTAGCCACGCCATGTCTGCCGGATCCCTGCAATGGCCACGGAACGTGCCAGGCCAAGCAAGAAGAAGAAGGTATCTTCATTTGTACTTGCGACTCGGGGTACACCGGTGCCACGTGTGACCAGGACGTAGACGAGTGTGCCTCGTCACCATGCGCGCCTACTGCCACCTGTGTCAATGGTCTCGATGCCTACTCGTGCTCATGTCGCCCAGGCGACACGGGTGTCAAGTGTGACGTAAATATTGATGAGTGTGCCTCGTCACCCTGTCTCAACGGCGCACTCTGCACCGAGACGCAGCCGAATGGGTACAACTGCCAGTGTGCCTCGGGCTACACCGGATCTCAGTGTGCCAACGAAATCAACGAGTGTTCCTCCAACCCTTGTCTCAACGGTGGTCAGTGCAGCAACTTGGTCAATGGCTTCACTTGCGCCTGTGTCGCCGGATACACTGGCGTGCTCTGTGGCGTCGACACGAACGAGTGTAGCTCAACACCTTGTGGTCTTGGCGCCACCTGCAACAATCTTATCAACGCTTTCGAGTGCACCTGTCCCCCCGGTATTACGGGCGAGCAGTGCACCGTCGACATTGACGAGTGCGCAAGTTCGCCGTGTCTCAATGGTGGCGACTGCCTCGACGCGTTAGATACCTTCTTGTGCAATTGCCTGGCGGGCTACACAGGCGCTCTGTGCGTTGTCAACGTGGACGAATGTGCCAGCACGCCCTGCCTCAACGGTGGCACGTGTGTCGACGAGGTGAACGCTTTCGCCTGCAATTGTATGGCGGGATTCTTTGATCCTATTTGCTCTTCACCTGTCGACGAGTGTGCCAGCTCGCCCTGTGGACCAGAAGCAGTGAGCTGCAACGACGTGCATTTAGGGTACGAGTGTGTGTGCAAGGCAGGTCTGACGGGCGTGCTGTGCGAGAGTGAAGTGGATGAGTGCGCCTCATCTCCGTGTGTACACGGCTCTTGCGAAGACCAATTGGGCGCCTTTGTGTGCGCCTGCTTTGCAGGTTGGACCGGTGACTTGTGTGCAGACACTATTGACGAGTGTGCGAGTACGCCGTGCCACAACGGTGGCACCTGTGTGGACGCGGTCGATGGCTACACGTGTCTTTGCGTACTAGGATGGATCGGTGGCGAGTGCGAGACAAACGTTGACGAGTGTGCTTCGTCGCCCTGTCAGAATGGCGGCACTTGTCTTGACAATGTTGGCTCTTTCACTTGTGAATGTGTTGGGACGGGATATGCTGGTGCACACTGCGAGAGTAACATTGACGAGTGTGTGTCGTTGCCCTGTCAGAATGGCGGGCTGTGCATCGACGGGGTAGGCATGTTCACGTGCACATGTACCAACGCGACTTTTACGGGACTGACGTGTGAGAGTGAGGTGGACGAGTGTGCTTCGTCGCCGTGCCTTAACGGCGCCATTTGTGCCGACGGATTGGGAATGTATGAGTGCGAGTGTGCTCCCGGCTACACAGGAAGTGCCTGTGAGAGCGATATAGACGAGTGCGCCTCGTCACCGTGCCAGAACGGCGGGAATTGTCTCGATGCAGTTGGAAAATTTGAGTGTGACTGTGTCGTGGTGGGTTTCAAGGGTGTGCTGTGCGAAAGCGAGGTAGACGAGTGCATCTCGTCTCCTTGCCAAAACGGTGGAGTGTGTACCGACCAGGGAACCATGTACCTGTGTGACTGCGCGACGACTGGCCACACAGGAGTCTTGTGCGAGAGTGGTATTGACGAGTGTGCGTCGTCACCGTGTCAGCACGGCGGCGTGTGCACTTCGGGGATCGACCGCTATGATTGCGATTGTTTTGGCACTGGCTACACCGGTGTGGTGTGCGAAGCAGAAATCGACGAGTGTGACTCGTGTCCGTGTCAGCATGGTGCGACGTGTAAAGATCTCTTGCACCGCTTTGTGTGTCAATGCAGCCAAATTGGCTATACTGGAGACCAGTGTGAGACACTTATTGACGAGTGTGTCTCGTCACCTTGTCAAAATAACGGTCAGTGCAGCGACCGCGTAGGCGGTTTTCAGTGCGCGTGTGCCAATGGCTTTACCGGAGCCACATGCGACGTGAATATTGACGAATGTCTGAGCGAGCCGTGTGTCAATGGGGGAACGTGTGTTGACGACATTGCCTCATCGGTGTGTCTATGTGAGGCGGCGCACACGGGTGTGCAGTGTGAGTCGTCCGTCGATTTTTGTGCGAGCAGTCCGTGCGTCAACACGGGTGTATGCTCCAGCGGAAACCGTCAACACGAGTGTGCCTGTCCTGCGAGTTACACGGGTGTCGCATGTGAGGTTGAAATCAACGAGTGTGAAAGCAGTCCGTGCCTGCACGGTGCGACGTGTACGGATATGGTGGGGTTCTATACGTGCCTGTGTCACGCTGGATTCATCGGAGATGTGTGCGAGACGGACGTTGATGAGTGTCTGAGCGCTCCTTGTGAGAATGTTGGGACGTGCATGAACGAGCTGGGCAGTTTCCGTTGTGTGTGTGCCACTGGATGGTTTGGCAATGTATGCGAGACCAACACCGATGAGTGTTCGTCGTCGCCGTGCGGCGTCAATGCGCTTGCGTGCCAAGATGTCGTCGGTGGATACACATGTGAGTGCTTGCCTGGGTTCACCGGCGAGACCTGCTTAGTGGACGTTGATGAATGTGCGAGTTCACCCTGTGCTCACGCTGGCGTATGTACCGATGCTTTAAACAGTTACTTGTGCGCATGCGTGTCGGGGTTTACTGGCCTCATGTGCGAGACGGACGTGGACGAGTGCACAAGCAGTCCGTGTTTAAACGGCGCGACTTGTGTGGACCAGCCGAATGTTTTTCGCTGTTCTTGCTTGCCCGGTTACACTGGCGGGTTGTGTGAGACAGACGTAGATGACTGCGCCAGCTCGCCATGTGATCCAAGTGCAACCTGTGTGAACAATGCTGGACACTATGCGTGTGAGTGTGCGCTTGGCTTGACTGGCGAGACGTGTGCTGTTGACATTGATGAGTGTGCGAGCAGCCCTTGTGCGAACGGTGGCACCTGTACTAACCTTCTTGGGCGCTATGAGTGTGTGTGTGACATGGGGCACACGGGTGCTCTGTGCGACCAGCTGCTCGTGATATGTGCCTCTGCAACATGTTTAAATGGCGGCACTTGTATTGGTAGCTCGCACAACTTGACCTGCGTGTGTCAGTCTGGTTTTATGGGTGATAACTGTGAGGAGGATGCATGCGGTTCATCGCCATGTCAGAATGGCGGAGCGTGTCGAGTCGATGTTGAAGTGGTGTGTGACTGTGACGCTGCATGGACAGGTGCTCTGTGCGAATTGGCTTTTGACCCGTGCGCTTCGTCGCCCTGCCAGAACGCCGGTACCTGTCTGACCGGCGCTGCGTCATTTGTGTGTGTTTGCCAGGCAGGAATCAGCGGTGCTTTGTGCGCCAACGATACTTTGGAGTGCGCCTCTTCGCCCTGTCAGAATGGTGGTTCCTGTCTTGAATTGATGGTAACTGGTGGCTACTCGTGTGCGTGCACTGGAGAGTTTTTTGGAGCTTCCTGCGAGCAAACATCCTCGTCTGTGTGCAGCCCACAGCCGTGTCTCAATGGCGGCAGTTGTGTCGACGATCTTAGCTCGGCGGTGTGCTTTTGCCCGAGCAACTTTACGGGTGAGCTATGCGAGACAGTGGTTGTGGCCGCGTGTGCGTCGTTTCCCTGTGCCAACGGTGGGGCATGCTTCGAAAGCACAAATGGCTATATGTGCACGTGCGAGACGGGGTTCTCTGGCGTGCACTGCGAGAACACCGTTGAGTCTCGCTGCGACTCTAGTCCCTGCCTTAATGGTGCCACCTGCGCCGACTCTGTGTGCTACTGTGACTTTGGCTACTCTGGTGAGTCCTGCGAATCACTTCTTTTACTGTGTGACTCGAGTCCATGTGACAACGGAGGCACGTGTGCCGAGGGAGTTTCTGGATTTGAGTGTATTTGCGCCACCACGTTTACGGGGGCGACGTGTACCACCTCTCTTGTTGTAATGTTGCCCTGTGCTTCTTTTCCCTGTACCAACGGCGGTACGTGTGTTGAGAGCGGCAGCGCTTTTGCGTGCACTTGTGCTGATGGGTTCACTGGGGTTCACTGTGACAGCGCGATTGCGGATGTGTGTGAGTCGTCGCCCTGTACCAACGGGGGAACATGCCTTGTTGATGTCTCGGG
>CALSCP010001961.1:45983-62506 GCA_943704425.1 Ministeria vibrans ATCC 50519
GCGAGAAAAATAATAATAATAATAATAATAATAATAATAATAATAATAATAATAATAATAATAATAATAATAATAATAATTTATTTTATTTATTATTAGAAGTATTATTAGTATTGGTATTATTAGCATTATATTTTTGAATTTATTATTATTATTATTATTCTGAAATGCGGCGCTATCTGTAGTTCCCTGGGAAAATACTGAGAGCGGCGAGTGCCGGGTCAATGTCAAAGATACCGGTGACAGACAACGCGGAGGAGACGACAATGGTGACCAATGGTACAGGTGAGAGTGCGAGCAATGAAGCGGGAGAAGGAGCGACTCAAGGCGAAGGGGGAGGAGGAGAGGGGGCGAAAGCGTTGGCTGGTGCGAGGAAGCTGAGTAAGGAAGAGAAGGTGGCGGAGAAGGAGCGGCTCAAGGTGGAGAAAGAGCAGCTTAAGGCAGAGAAGCAGCGGCTCAAGGCGGAGAAGAAGGCGGAGAAGGAGCGAGAGAAGGAGAAGAAGCGCCTGGAGAAGGAGGCCAAGGCACAGGCGAAGAAGGATGCCAAGCAGAAGAAATAGGACCGACCGTGTTCATTGTGTACATAGTATTATTGATTTTGTGTGTCAATGAGTGACGAAAGAAAGACGCCAGAGAGATAGAGAAAGAGAGAGTGTGTGTGTGTGTGTGCGTGTGCTGTTTTTGATTGCGTGGGAAGGGAGAGGCACACGAGAGACAGCTTAAAGTGTACTGAAATTCTACTAACAATTTTTGACCAATGTGAAAGATTTTCGAGCTGCACCAACGTTGATTGCCATTAGTAAAACAAATACAAAAGCACAGTTTGTGTTTATTGCTGTTGAATGTTCTACCAGAGGTCTTGGCGAAGACGCTTCGCAAGAGACCAGTCCTTGACGCGGCGCTCGGCGTCAGCGTAGGATGGGTCGCAACCGTCGCGCACGAGAATGTCAACGAGAGCGGCGGTGACATCGCGGCCCATGCCGTTGGCCTCGCCGCAGACATAGACGCAGGCGGAGGGATGGGCAAGCATGGTGGACGTGATAGTGCGGCTGTAATGCCGCATGCTGTCTTGCACGTAGCGCAGGTGCGGGGGGGTGTTGGCCTGGTCGTTGCTGTTGTCGCTGGTGTTGGCGTCAGCGGCTGCACCTTCTGCTGCCGCTGAGGCGGCGGTGCTTGAGGAGGGTGCGGGATCGCGTGAGAAACATACGTGCAGCTGGGCTGGAGCGTGCTCGAGGACGGAGCGGAAGAGGAAATCGCGGTGTTCGTGACGGCAGCCAAAGAAGAGTGTAGTGCGTGCGGCCGGGATGCACTGGGCCTCGCGATGCTGCAGGAAGCCAACAAAGGGAGCAACGCCCGTGCCAGGGCCCACAAGGATGATTGGAGTGGCAGGGTCGTCGGAGGGCAGACGAAAGGTGTTGAGGGGGCGGGGGAAGATGGGAAGAGGCGTGGTGGCGGGGTCGAGAGCGGGACGGGCGCGCACGTGTGGGGCCAGCTCGGTTTGCAGGTGGGCGTCGGCGGGACTGAGAAGCGACGCGGCGAGGCGTTCGAGGAAGGAGGAGGCAATGCCACGACGACGTGTGTGGCGGTGGGTGTCGGCGTCATCGTGGTCGAGCAGTGGGTTGGTGTGGTCGTATTCGACAATGTTGAAGGCAAATTCGAGGGTTGTGGGATGCACGAGGGGCGAGCAGGCAACCGAGTAGTAGCGCGGTGCAAGACGCGGGTAGTGCTCAAGGATGCAGGTGAGCGGAGGCGAGCACGATGGAAAGGCGGTGAGAAGATCGAGTAGAGTGAGTGCTGGAGTGCGGATGAGCTCGGCAAAGGCGGCCGCACCGTCCCGCGCGCACAATGTGAGCATGCGATGCTTCTCGCTGAGCTCGCAGGTGTGCTCTGCAAGGGCGCGCAGTGTGGCCTTCTTGGGGACGGCGCGTACATCGACAGCACGTAGAAGCACTGTTCGTGGGGTGAAAGTGCGCGGTGCAGCGAGGTGCGGAGGAACAGCCTTGGATGCGATAGAGGAGGTGACGGTAAAAGGTACGTCGTGGCTGGACGGGTCGCAGTCGCTGAGGTGTCTGAGGATTTTATCGACTTCGAAGGGGTCATTTTCGGGAAAGACACCAAAGGCATCGCCAGGCTCGTAGTTCAGGCCCGAACCCGCAATATCTACCTGGATCAGCAGTGTACGCTTGACCGAATCTCGCTGTGTGAGGTACTGGGCGCCCACAAGATAGGCGGGAAAGGGCGACGCGAGGGTCGCAGATGGTGTGGCAAGACTCTCGCTCTCATTCGCGCTCTCTATCGTGACAGGGGTTGATCGTTGAAGGTACGGAGCGGGAAGACGAGGAAGACCGGGCACCTCGTTGGGGACGTCGGCAACCGAGCCGTTGCCATTGGCGTTGGCAGTGAACTGACTGTCGTCGGGCTCAGGCAGGTTGGCAAGCAGTGGACGCTTCGTCTCAATGACAGCGCGCATCAGTGGCACCACAGCCGCAATCCATGGCTCCACCGTCATTTCAAGGCTGCGTCAAGTACAGAGAGAGTGAGAGAGTGCGAGGTTCAGAGAGAGAGAGAGAGAGAACAAACAAGCGCAAATGAAAACAAGAAGGAAGAGGATCGCAGCAGTATATGTACCCTGTGCCGTCGTCGGCGGTGCCGAGTGAATGGAAGCGAGTCGCACCGAGTTCGGCCATGCGACTGTCGAGGTTCCGTCCCATCGCACAGAAATCGTTGTAATTGGTGTCACCAAGACCTTAAAACACACACACACACACACACACACACACACACACATATACACACACACACAGGAGTGAGCATTTCCGTGTTAGTAGCTGCGTGGGCGTCGTACCGAGCACCGCAAAGTGAAGGTTGGCAAAGTTCTTTTCGTTGGCCAGCGTGCGCTTACTCAGACGCCGCCAAAAGGATGCTGCCGAGTCCGTTGGGTCCCCCTCGTAGTGGGTGGAGACGACAAAGACAGCAATATGCTCGTGGGCAAGTTGCAGGTGCAAATCGGGGAAGGCGTCGAGGCTGTGGAGGCGAACGCGTGCGACATCGCCGAATTGGTCGACACAACTCGTGTACAGGTCCGTCGCGATTGTTTCGGCGTTGCCTGTCTGCGATCCAAACAGAATACTCACTCTAACAGGTGCCATTGAGAAAGATAAACGAAAAATGTGAGTGAGTAATGAGTTCTCAGTTCAGAGTTGTCACTTGGTTGACCGAGTTGTGATTTTTGTTTGGGTCTTGTGACTTGTCAAGTTGTCATCAAAATTCAACGCCCTGCACATATTCTGTTGAGATTATAGCAGTCGTGCTGTTTAGAGGTTATAGCAGTCGTGCTGCTTAGAGTGATTGTAATTCCATTATGTACATTTCAATGTGACTTAGGTTCGCTCTCTCGCACTCTCTCTTCAGGTTGTAGCGGGGGCGTCGGGCTGGGCGTCAGGGTAGGCAGCCTGAAAGGCAGGCAGTTCGCTGAGAGTCGCATCGATACGGCTGAGAAGAGGGAACTGGTCCATGTCAACCTTGAATCGTCGCGCATTGTACACCTGTGTATCACACAAAAACAGCAATAATAATAATAATAATAAAATTTATAAGGCGCGACTGGCGAGTGCAAAATACACGTACCTGCGGCACGAGACACATATCGGCAAGTGTCACCTCATCGCCCACACAGTACTTTCCCGCCGTCTTGGCCACCATCTTCTCGAGACCCTGGAACCCCCGTTCAATCCAGTAGCGACCCCACTCCATCTTCTTCTCGGCTCCCACATACTTCAGGACCCGCAGGTTTTGCACCGGCTGAATGTCGGATACAATGCTTTGTGCAATGGCTCGAACCTACGAAACGTCAAAATGTAAATGAAATTGTGGCAGAGAAAAAGAAGAGAGAGTAGACAGAGAGGAGAAGAAACAAAAAGAAAGACGTGTGATAGAGAGGAGTGGAAGAAGGAGGGGCATCCAACTGCTCTACAGCGCACAGACGAGAGTGCGGTGGCGTGGGGTACCTGGGCGCGCGTCGCCGTGTCCTTGGGCAGGACGGGCGCGTCGGGATACGCCTCCTCAAGATACTCGCAGATGGACATCGATTGGTTCAGGACCAGGCCGTCAATCTCCAAGGTAGGCACCTGCCGCATGCTGTTCTTTGCAGCGTAGTCGTCCTTGAGCTGAAGAGAAGGAGATTATTATTATAATAAAATATGACTGATAGGAGTGAAATACCTGCTCGCCACCGTCGTTCAGCAGGTGCACGGCCACGTACTTGTACTCAATGTTCTTCCAGCTGAGCACCAGCCGAACACGCCAGGAGCATGAGCTTCGAAAGTACGAATAGAGAACCTGAACCAACCAACGCGTGTTTATTGCTCTATATCAACACATCGCCGTGCATACCACGCTCATGTCTAATCAGAAAAGGTCGCAGGAGAGAATGGAGATGGTTCGACGGGAGCAGACCAAGCAATAAAAGTGTGGGTGACTGGGTGTGAGTAGTATTCGATATTCGGTTTGCATCTGTGATCCCTGATCAGTCGCACTCGTGACTCGGCAGTCATTCATTAAATCCATGTCGAGGTTTGTCTCGTCTGTGGAACTCCGCGCCAAAGAGCAACAGTTGGCGGAGGACCGAGAGAGGGTGTTGGAACGGGAGCGGGAAGCGGCGGCGCGTCGCGTTCGACAGGAAGACGCTCGTCGGGCTCGCGGCGAAGCCTCCTGGCTTGCACCAGGACTGGCGGATCGTCTTGCTACATCTGCAGCAGAGAGCTCGGAGGGGAGCAGTCGGCGGCGACGAAGCGACGTCGATCAAAATGATGACGATCGGTCGCTGAAACGCGTTCGTCGCGACGACAAGACGCATCCATCGTCGTCGTCGTCGCACAAGAAGAAGCATAGGAAGGAGAAGAAGTCAAAGAAGCACAAAAAGGAGAAGAAGGCCCACAAGAAGGACGAGAAACGTAAGGGCAGCGAGAGCAATGGCAGTAGCGACGAGCACGACAGCTCAGACGCAAGCGATGTCGACAATGCTCACGAATGGGTCGAGGCGCCCTCGCCGACCGCATCTGGTGCTGTGCCGTCCTCCTCTGCCACTGCCACTGCCACTGCTGCTGCTGCGGCGGCGGCGGCGGCGGCGGCGGCGGCGCGCGACTCGTGGATGCTGGCACCGAGCGCCGAAGACTTGACGCGATCCTTGTTGGAATCGAAAGAGTCAAGTCGTCGTAAAGAGGAGGAAGAATCGAAAATCGCAGAGGGACGCGAGGCCGAGGCGCGTCGTCATGCACCTGGTCAGAGCTCACGTGAACTCAACCCTTACTGGAAAAGCGGCGGCACAGGTGTGCCCGACTCGCTCGCCGAAAGCCAGTCGCGAGGAGACAATCAAGCTCAGCAGCAGCCACCTGCGCAACCGCTCGCCCCGCAAGCACAGTCGGCCGCCTCGTTGAGCCTTAGTAGCGACGCGCTGAGCAGCTGGCGACAACGTCTTCTGGCACGTTCGGCGTCCTCCGTGGCGGCGACAGCAGCCGCCACACCACCCATCTCATCGAGTGGATCCGAAGAGCGCTTTCAGAACAGCTACAAGGCCAAGATGCGTGCGCCAGCGCCTGCCACACGAGCCCCTCCGCTTCGAGCCCCACCGCTCTCGCGCGCGTCTACCTGGGGGGATGACTCGGATCCAATGGCCGCATTTGCAAGGCCAAAGAGGGACGATGTCGACGACGACGATGCACTCTTGCTGCCAGCCGACTACAAAGCAGCCAAGCCTCGGAGAGCAGCATCTCCTCCTGCGCTTCCGTCCTCATGGGACCTTGACGAACCTGCTGCACCACCAGTTGCCACCGTCGCCGCCACCGCCACCGCCACCACTGCACCTGCTGAATCAACTGCCAACATCGCTACTCTCCCTTCGAATATCACCGCCACTGCCATTCCGTCACTCTCGGCCCCTCCACCGATTGTGAGCGAAGAAGAGCGCACGGCAACTCTCAACAGGCTCAATGCCAAGCTAATGCGGGCCGAAATGATGGGTGACGCGGCCAAGGTGAAGCAATTGCGCGCCAAAATCGAACGCACGAGCGAAACACACACGCCGTCTACTACTTCTACGCGTGCAAGGACGACGACAAGTGCTGAGTCGACACGAAGCGGAGCAGTGCCGGATGAATTGGTGGTCGAGACGATCATGGACCGACAAGGAGTGATGCGGGCACTGCCGAGTGCAGAAGGGGCGCGCGATGCGGCGCCCCTGGTGGGTGGGCGACGCAAGCGGAACAAGGCGATTGCAACGCACGGGACTGATGGCGAGCGTGAGCGCTTCTTTCATGACGACGACCGGTACTCGCTGCAGGATCTGGTGCGTCAGGAGCGCACCGGCGATGGGCTCGACATGGAATCGGAGATGCTGAGGACTATGGCGAAGGCAGCTAAGGCGCGAGGGGGCGCAACTGAGCTGGCGGGTCAGCACGACGACTACGGTGTTGACGACGCCTTTGAGTCGAGAGTGCGTACGGAGCGTGGTGCCGCTGTGCAGCTTGACCGGCAGCGTGCAAGTGCCGTGCGACAAGCTAAGCGTGCTGAGGACGCCCGTCAGCGCTGCACACTGTGTCTCGGTGCCGCAGCCTGTCGCCAGCACCTCACCGTGTCGTTAGGCATCACTTGCTACCTGGCGCTGCCCGAGCATCCGCTCGTACCAGGTCATTGCCTGGTCGTACCCCTCGACCATGTCTGCTCACGCCTCTGTGCCGACGAAGGTGTCATTGACGAAATGAAGGTACGACGCACATACATACTGCACACCAAAAGACCCACACGCATACACACACTAATATGCCTTCTCGACAATGACACACGTACTCTTTTTCGTTTGATTTTTCTTATTCACAGGTATTTCTGCGATTGCTCCGTCGTATGTTTCGCGAGCAAGGAAAGCGACTGATTGTGCTGGAGACGGGCAAGCGGCCGCGCGACCAGTCATACCACACGCGACTCGAGTGCATCCCCATCGCGCTTGCCGACGGCGCCGACGACGCTCCCATCTACTTCCGCAAAGCCATCACCGAGCACGACGAGCAGTATGGCACGCGCAAGACCGCCCTCATGGATCTCGCACACAAGCCCCTCAGGCGCTCCATTCCCACTGTAAGTTGATGAGCTTTTATTCTTGCATTGAGTATCTATTTTATAATTATATTATTATAATATTTTTTATTATTATTAAATTTTTAATATTATTATGCTCTCTTTTTCTAATAATATTTTTTTTCTATTTCCTACAACACAAAACGAACAAACAATTATGTGTGTGTTTAGGGATTTCCTTATTTTGCGGTTGAGTTTGACGCGGACGAAGGATTTGCGATGATTCTGGAGGAAGAGGCTGATTTTGATCGACACTTTGGAAAGGTAATAATGAATATCTTTATAAAGTTTATATCATCTCCTGTTCGTGGCGTCACCCGGTCTTTTCTCAGGCGGTTCTTGGCGGCATGTTGGACATTCTGCCTCACATGTGGACTCGTCCACAGCGCGAAGATTTCTCCTTGACCCAAAAGCGTGTGGTCGAATTCAGTCGACAGTGGTTTCCGTTCGATTGGACGCGAAGGCTCAATGAAAAATAAGACGCTCTTTCTAGATTCTTCATAACCACTCAGTGAAGTCACAAGATACCTACCACACTCTTTTGTGAGGAGGTAGAGCCTATTGCGAACGAATGGACGCCAGTAGTGAGCTGCGAGGACTTTAATTTATTTTTTCACACCTTGGATACGAACTTGCTGATAGGACTCAATGCCCTCCGCCAGTCCTATAATGGAACTGATACAAGTATACGACAAGCATACGCCATACAGCAGTGTATTGAAACAATCAGAGGTGGAAAACTGAAACAGTGAAACCCTTTTAAAGGCAACAATAGAGCCGAAGTTGTGCGTGACTGAACCGAAATATTCCGGCCGTATTCGACCACTGCTAAGGCATACCACTATATGCTAAAACAACTAAGTGAACGGAAAAATGTCCAAGAAGGGCCAGAGGCTCAGAGCGACGAGCGCGCGGATAATGCAATCGCTGTGGGTTTTCTTTGACGTCACAACATTTTCAATCTGAGTGAAGATCGACACGACAAATCGGCATTATTGTCAATTGTAGATTTAGAAATTTTTCGTTTTGTGAGTGAGTGCTTACGCCTAGCGCTCTATTGACTACTCCATCATCCAACACCGATGGCGCAATCTAGTTCCTTGCCCGCCAATGCTCAGCCGTTGTACACGCCGTCGTATTCGGTACGCGCCGGTCACACATCCCCGATGTTTTTGTCCTGAGTATTGACTCGCTTATTTTCCTGCATCCAGCACCACCTCACGATGAATTCCGGCATGGAAATGCCCTCACAAGGCTTTCAAGCACCCAATGCGCCGTACGGGCGGCACACACAGGGCACAGAGGTAAATTTACAATCGTGTAGCCGTTGCGGTCATCTCCCCTACGACACCTAAACTACCCGTACATCGCTTGTTATTTGCGCGTACATGGACATGTGTGTATTTTAAACCGATTGGAAGTCAACACTGGGACATTTATGGCTTGCATACACGCAATTCAAGCTTCAAGCTTGATATGAGTCACAATAATTTTTCAAAATACTTCCTCCAGACGTACACCCCGCGCGCTTCTCAGCTTTCATCGACTGCAATAATGGCAAGTGGTCGACAGCTACCTGCATGTGTTCCTTGCCAGAGCTCTCACGGTACGGCCCAGATCGCATCACATCGGAGATATTTGATGTGCTCATTTTCTTCATGGGCACTCTGAACCCTCCTCCTGTGTTCTCCCACCTTGCAAACTCTGTAGTTGGTTGTGATCGTGGACAGCCATGCTCTCGCTGCGTCCGTCTTGGTCGGCCGCACGAATGTATTCCAGCGAAGCACCGAAAGAGAGGCTGGCGTCGTGGGCGAAAGAGAGACAAAAAGGACATCGACGACGAGGAGGAGGAGGACGACGAAGATTCACGTGGCGGCGAAGAGGATGAGATCCGACGCGTCTCACCTACCGTTTCCAAAAAACCCCGATCGACGACGTCTGCCAAAGTGACTGTTCGTCCTGGTGGGCCATCTATGCCTGTCTCCATTCTCAGGTGCGACGCCCCCAAGCCCTGTCACTACGCCTCATCACCCCCATTCCCTTTTTTCTCAAAGCCCTGTCGTTAACCCATTGCTGGAACAATCCATCTGTTTTTTTTTTTTTTTTTTTTTTATTGTTAGACGCTCATCTTTTCACAACCGTGCTCATCAACGTCCCGATTGGTCTCCTGCAAACGTTCACTGTACACTTTCTATCGGTCCTTCCCGATGGCTCTCGCCGCTTTGTTGCTTGCGAGGTACTGTTTTCGTGCGAGTGTGTGTGGTCCTTTTTTTTTTTTGTTAAACAAATGCCTTTTCTCATTCATCATTCAGGTGAAGGGCAAAGCGACAGAAGCAAATGAAGGAGAAGAGAAGTGCTTTGTGGCGTCGGTCCGTCTATTGCAGGAGCAAGGGTCGCCGCTTGCTGCACCAGCAACGGATGGCCAGGGGCTGCAACAACACCAACACCAGCAGCACCAACACCAGCACCAGCAGCACCAACAGCCACAGCAACAGCAACAGCAACAGCACGCGCACCAGCCACTGTCTCTGCACTCGCAGCCCCAGAGCATGGCCTACCAGCCACGCCTCTACCAACCCCATCTGAGCAGCCCTTCCTCTGTGACCATGCAATACCCACCCCAGATGCCTCTCTACCGCTCCACTTCAGGCGCCCAGCTCCCTTTTGTTCTCAACATGACCCCTGCCCTCCCGCGCCACTCCGATCCGCTCCTCCAGCTGCCCCAGACGACCCTCCCCGACGATGTCCGCTCTGCCCTCACGCACCCCGCCACCAACACCACCAACACCAACACAATCACCGCGTCCGTCTCCACTGCCACAAGCTCGTCGTCTGTTACCAAGCAGGACCTCTCCGGTCTCTCCAATTTTTTCTAAGAGCACTTGTTTTTTGTTTGCTGGTTTTTTTTTTTTTGTGCGTTTTTTTTTTTTTTTTTTTTGTCTCGTTTGTCTCGTTTGTCTTTTCCTCTTCTCACGAAATCTTCTTCGTACCTGCAGCTTCTTCTTTGAAACGCAGCACGGCATTGTTCTTGATTTAAAGGGCGTCTTCCTGCACGCCAGCAGCAAATTCGCATCGGTAGGGCAAGCGATCACGTTTTGCGCAAACGCCCCTTCCATCTCAAACCCCAACTCCCTTTGCTTCCCAGCTCCTCGGCGTCCTTCCGAATCTGCTCACTGGACGCAACATGTCAAGTTTCATTCATTCAAACGGTACAGATGGGCCCTCCTTCTCGAATAGTGTTGCTCTCTCATCACCGACTCATTTCCTTTTTTTTTTTTTTTTTTTTTTTTTTTTTCGCCTCCTTTGTTCGCTCAAGTAAACGTGACGCGGCGCTTCGAAGGCGGATGCATTCAACCCGCGCGTCATCTCCCCGAAAAATCTCGCAGAGGCGAGGGCGGAAAAGATGACTTTGACTCGACGGTAAAAGAAAGCGAAACGACAACCGAAAAAGCGCAAAAATCAAACGTTTTGCCGCGGAGCATTGCGAATGTGTTGACCCGGTGGTACAAAAATATATGTTATCCTGGACGGCGCCACGGTGGGCGGCTGGATCGGCGGCTCACGGGCGATAGGGTCATTGTACAGTCACAAACTCATTCGATCTCTACCTTTCAGTCGCCGCCCAACGATGCCTGGCTGTTGCCGCCGAAGGAAGACACATCAGCCGACGTTGAAGAAAATCAGATTGAGCACTTGACCGAGCAGGACCGCACCGTAGGTGGTTTAGTTATATCGTGTGTATTTGCTTAATGTTTACTAATAATTATTAGTATTATTATTGCTGTTCTCCTTTGCTTCTTAGGTACTTCAAGACTTACTCTGTGTGGCTGGTGCAGGGGGTAATGACGACCCTGGAAAAGGCGCAGGTCATTGTGGGGATGGTATGGGCGGTGATGATGATGGTGATGACGATGACGACGAAGATGACAGCAGTGACAGCCCGGGTGTGGGCTCTGTTGAGGTGTGAAAGAGTTACCATATGGTTTTGGTACTAAACCCTAAAGTTTAGTGCAAGCCCCATTCATTCGTGCAACACGAGCTGTATGTCACACACAAGCTCAAGTACACCCCCCGATTCCAACGGCTGGTGATGCAGAAAAGAAAAACTCGCGCGTCTCTCTGTGATCCTGCTTGCGATCGTCGCATCGCAAAGGGAGGGCATCGAGGCAGGCTCGCAGCAGCTGCAGCACTTCCGGATATTTTAAATCTGCAATCGATGGGAGCCAGGCCCGTGTCGATGGGAGCCAGGTTCGTGTCGATGGGAGCCAGCCCCGTGTCGATGGGAGCCAGGTTCGTGTCGATGGGAGCCAGCCCCGTGTTGATGGGTCGCTCTGTGCTGCGCAACGGCAACACCCACGATGAGTACGACGACGACGACGACGAGGACAACGACGATGACGACGACAATGACGACGACGACGAAGCTGATGATGACGACGACGACGAAGCTGATGATGATGAAAAGGATGCTGACAAGGTGAACGAACCCCAATTTATGTGATCATCCCATGCATGATTAAGTTTCCATTTGTGCACATCTGTGCCTCTCGTTCTATATGTTATAGTCATTGGCAGCGGTTCTGATCATGGAAAACGCCCCTGCGAGCCATGTAAACACAGTGTTTCAAGAAATTCTTGCGCTGTGTGCGACCGAGCAGCCACAGGCGGCCCTGGAGATTTCCAACAACGCGGGCGTGCAGAAAGTCTGCAGCGTCGTCAATACCTTCGTGGATACACTAGATCTCAAGATTACCCACGGTGAAGTCATCAACAACACTCTGGTTCTCCATACGCCAGAGGACAAGGGCAACACCGCACCCTATGCACTCTCCATTTGCAAGAACGCTGTACGTTTCGAACCCCCCTAATGTTCAACTGACGCTGCTCCCTCACACACACACACACACACGCTTACTCTCGCACTCTGTAGGAGGGTCATCTGCACTTCGAGTACGGTCTTCTTACATCGAGCGCTGGCTCTGCTTAGATTCCTTCTCTTCTGTTCATTGTACCAATGAGCCCTCGTTCATGTTGCAGCTGAGCATACACATAATAATAAAAATATAATAATAATATTCCAAATGCGACTCATAATAATATAAGACTGACGTCCAATATAAATAATTATTTTAATACTATATTCATACTCATTCTGTGGTGGTTGTGGTCTGTAGGGTGCGCTCTGTTGCAGCACGGAGGGCACTCGATCGCATCAGAATAATCTGAACAGAGGTCTAACAAGCAAGAAACATCGTGCGAGTGAATAAGTGTATGCGTGAGAGAGAGAGAGAGAAAGCGAGAGGAGAGGGGAAAGAAACAAAGTGATAGAGAGAAGAAACAAAGCAATCGAGAGAAACAAAGTGATGAAGAGTCTGCAAGTCATTGTGGCGTGCGTGTGTGGAAAATGGGCAAAAAAAGAAATGAAACGTACAATGTCACGGGGCAGAACAGACAAAATGACGGGCTCGCCGTCATGGTGGGCACGGATGTTGAGCACAAAGGAGCCGCGGGGACGTGTTGTCTTGGGCCCAATCTCACTGCGGAAGACAGCCTCGCGTGTGAGCTCAATGGCAAACTCACGCAGAAGACGGTCCACAAAGGCCTTGAGGCGCACGAGCAGTGGCAGGCGGGCAGCACGACCCAGTGTATCCGGCCCCGTTCGCATGGCCCCCTTCAGCGCCCCGCGTGGGTTCTCTGCCACTCGCTGCAGCAGCGTCATCAGTTGCACAGAGTTCTCACACGGGCACAGGACAGAGATGGCCGTCTATTGCGTACACAATACAGAACATTGCAGTTAAATAAACGTAGAGTTGTACATTTTTTGTTCACTTGGCTTACCTTCTCATGTAGCTGACGAGGGGAACCCGTCTCCTCCTCTTCCTCCCCCTCCTCCTCTTCTTCTTGCTCCGGAACCGTCGAAGTCTACACACAAGTACGACAGTTAAACAGTATTGTTAGACACACACACACTTTTAGTACCTACACAAACAATACACACCCTAAACACACAATAATTTCCTCATACACAGACACAGCGCCACATTCGCACACATGCACACCCACGGCAAAAAAAAAAAAAAAAAAAAAAAAAGGGACACGCACGCACAACCACATCCACACCTCGTTCGCACATACCGGAGACATCATCAAAGATGCAGGTGAGGATGCGGGGAAGCGGAAGCTTCCATCCTCCAGTCTCGCATCGCTCAGCTCACCAGGACTCGCGCCCTCACTGGCTCCCCCCGCCACTTTAAGCCTATTCAAGTCCTTTTGAAGGGCACGGACGGGTGTCGCAGCGGAGGCAGCGGCCACTGTCGCCGCTGCTTTGGATACTGTTGCAGCTGCGGCAGAGCCGCTCGGACCCACATGTGCTGGCTGACTCCAGATGAATCGTATTTCCAATGAGCCCATACTCAACTACAAAACAAAAATTAAAAATTAATACAACAAAAACATAATAATAATATTTTAATAATATTTTTAATTTCCACCTCATCGGCTATCGGAGTAACAGTCAACTTGCAGTCTGAGCGCACAGTGTCACTCAGAGAGATAACTTTGTAGCGTAATTGCTCCCAGGGCGTATCTTTCCCTGCATGTTCGGGCCGCCCTTGCAACTGGAGCACCCATTCATGCAGGAATTTATCTCGCTGCGTGGCGTACTCAAGGTACACCTGCGCCAACAAAGCGTTCGGCGTCGTCTGATTGGTGGATTCCAGAACAAACAGGGACGGTATGTGCGCAGGTGGAATAACGATTTGCCCACACTTCTCAAATACAATTGTCGCGCCGCCCTCATTTTTTCCCTCATCGTCGCTGTCCCTCGGCTTATACGCACCATGCTATTTACGTAAAAAGGTGGTCAACAGTAGAAGAAAAAAACCCCCCATCATACTCCAAAATCGAAATAATGGGGGGGGGGTTTATCGTCAATCTCCTGAGAAGATTTGATTATTTGATTAGGCATAATGCCGGGCCCAAAGAGAGACACAGCAGACAACCCACTTTGATATAATGATGATGCACGCGACACAGTGACAACTGCTTCTCTGTGCGATGTTGCACAAAACAAAGAAGCGGAAAAAAGAGAAAAATATATTGTGCTCGCACTCTTACTGTCGCGGTATCACAGGGAACTCTCCCTTGCCACTGGTTTGAAGGTATGCTCTCTGGTAGTCTATCATCTAATCCGTCTCTTGATTCCATTATCTATCAGAGAAGAAAAATAAAGAGCGAGAGAGAGTTATTCTCATGCGCGTACGGAAATGATGTTCCCATTTCTCGACTTGTCGTTCACGCACCCCTCACTCACTCCACGTCACCAAGTACATTGGTGCAAGAGGGAAATGACAAAATTATTAGGAAAAATAAATAAAAGAAGAAGAAGATAGAGAACAGATAATAAATAGAAGAAGAAAGAAGTCATCCCACCAAGTTCACCCAAACAGTTGGACGTGCGTAAACGCAGAGTCAAGAGTGAGCGTGGCAGGTTGTGTGTCGCGCGCAAGGCAGAAGCCGGCTTGAACAGGATGTGTCTCGCGACAGTCTCGTTCGCGTCGATAGCAAAACAAGTCGCCTAACGCCACACACATGACGCACGACACGCCGCTCATTGCCCTCCACAACTACCCATGCTTCCACAGAAACGTAGGTGTCGAGCACAACGTGTTGCAATCACACAAATGCGCTGTTCATTTTTTTTTGAAAATTCAAATTGTGGAGCCATTGATAGGAGAATGATTCACGAGACACCAGCACACTCAGATACCCAAAGAAACGCAAACATACACACCTGCGCAATAAAACAACTCACATTGCTATTGGGAATGGGAGTGGACGAGAAGAGAAGGCAACGGCCTATTCATAATCATCTCAGATAAAAATATCTTACAGCACTTCAGCAAGAAATAAAAATAGCACGCGCGCACGTCACACCGCGTAGCGTATGTACAACAGACAAAAGAGGGCAGTTACGTATTAAAATAATGATATTAAAATTTAAAAACTAGACTTTGAGATGTGCTGGAAATTTCGATGAGTCAACGCCAAATTAAAAGGGAGCAGTGAAGCATCATTATTAGAAATAAGTTAAAAGAGCAATGGTTTGATGAGATGATGACGCGACACTGCGAAAAAGTCCCCACAATTGCGAATATATGGCCCAGGGGGAGATGAATCCATTGTCAAAGATTGGATGTCACTTGGTTACGTATGTCAACTGTACACTGGCTACAGTGTGTACAGTCTACTACACCTACTAGTTCACACTAGGCAGTAGGCGTCGTGACACTGCGTAGCGTGAGCGAAAAGCGATGTCAAATGAAAAATCAAGATCAAAAACCGCTGAACGCCACAGACACTCACAATGAAGCTCATATGGCTCCCGCGACACGGGCGAATGAGTCAAATGACTTAAATTCATTGGACCGAGCGGCATGCAATGGACGAATACGGTTGGGCGCACTTGCTTTGTCGTTTGTGGAAATGGGAAAAATTGGTCGAGATGGAGTCGAGATTTAGTCGACTCGCTTATTTCAAAATAATACGACGATGCCTATCGTCCTTGATAGGCAAGCAAGGTGGTGTGTATTATGTATATTGGCTATTGCTATCATTTTAGAGGATTTGAAGCGTCTCGTAGGCTGTACTGAGTAAGCGGAATATTTTGATTGGCGAATTGAGGCGACGTCTGGCGACCCAATGGGACGAGAGGATTAAAATATACCTGCCAAATACAAACTCACTATAATGGGCTTATTGGCTTTCGCAGTGATTAAGGACTGCCTTGTATATTTGTTCGACGTAAATGAATTTTGGTCGCTTCGTTAAGCATACAGAAGAAAGGAATAAATAATATGACTATAAATTAATTATTAATCTTAATTATGAAAGGTCGAAATTTGTTACTGATCCGACACTCAACTCCCCTTAGAACGTCTCGCAATCAGGTCTGAGTCACTAAATATCCCTCACTTAGTGTATGATTACCCAATCGGCCTTAAGCTTGGGGGTGCAGGACTGGCTCATCGTTACGTATATATATACCGAAGGTATCCCTTAGTAATAGCTTATGGTGGGTTGTAATCTTCTTCGTCTTCGAAATTTATTTTCTGGAGAGTGTATCCATTATTAAATGGGCTGTATTCTTCTTCGTCTTTGAATTCTATATTCGCTGGTTACGGAGAGCCCCAGGAACACTTGCTGCTCCTCTGTGCTCACCCAGCGGTGTACCGACACCGACCCTACTCACTGGTCGGCAAGACCCTTGCCGAGGCACTGTGCGCGAGTAACGACCATGCACGCATTATGAAGTATTTCATCCTCTGGGGGGGGCTGCATACAACTATTGCCAACCAGCGTCGTCACAATCCCTCGTGGATCATAATCACCTCCCT
>CALSCP010001962.1:0-22886 GCA_943704425.1 Ministeria vibrans ATCC 50519
GTGGCAGCGGTAGGGGTCCTGCCTCGCCGCGTCCGACATCGCCTAGTGGAGGCAGTCGGAGGGGCAGTCCCTCTCCTCTCTCTTTACGCCGTCATCTTTTCTGCGTGCCCCATTCGTTTCCATGCAGGCACGCCCTCATGGCACCGCCAACTCATTCGCTTTCCTTCATCCCGTTCTCCTTTCAGATCATCCGATGACAGAAAGAGCGTCAGTAGCATTGACGAGAGTGGCGAAGAGACAGTGCCACGACCGTCGTCGTTTGCAAGTGTGGGCTCGCTCAACCAACTGCTTGATCGAGATGACTCCGAGCATATGATGCAGCAGGCGGACGACGATCCCAACGATTCGCCTGGCTTTCACTCGTCTGCCGGCGATCTCGCCTTTGTCCGTCGTCGTTCGCCCATGACCTCGCTCACAGACGTCACCATCAACGCACGTGGCTTGTCACTGTCGCCGTCCGCTGGCGGTGGCAACAGTGGAGCCAACTTGAGCAGCAGACGAAGCTCGTACGCCTCGTCGCATCTCAGCTTTGGTCCATCCACCACCATGTCACCTTCCACATCAACTGGCATTTCCCCTCAACTCGACAGTCACCTGCCCATCTCTCCCGTAATCACCACCACGGTTGTATCGCCTACTCCACTCGCGCGTGGGCCCAGTCAATCGCCACCAAGAGGTTCCTCTCCACTCGACTCCAACTCTCTTCAAGTCTTCGACTCCCTCTCACCCTCAGACTCTCCCTTGCAACGTCCCTCCTCCAGCCTTGGTCGATCGCTCTTCCTCGGCGTCAACGCTGCCGACATTGTTCCGCTAGACTACAGTCGCTCCCCTACCCACTCCACCTACCCAAACCTTCCCATGAGCTCGTCCACCTCGCGCACCCTCGGCTCTCCTCAATCTCCGTCCACCCCCGCTTCCTCCTCGCAAACCTCATCACCAGTGACCCCCGTCATTGCTCCCCCATCGTCCATGTCAAACCTTTCCGCAACAACAACAGCAGCAGCAGTTCCTGCTGCGTCCCCTCCTGCACCCACCCTGCGCACCAGTCTAGCTGACATCTCACCAGCGGCTCGCCTGCCCCACGCTGCTCTCGCTCACTCGTCACGTCATGTGTTTCCTGACCTCGATCCAAACGACTCCATCAATGCGCCTCTCAGCAGTATCTCAGCGATCGAGACGGGTGCTCAAATTACAATGATGGACGACCTTGGCCAACAGTTCCTCGAGCGTGACATTCTCGCAGAGTTTCGCACACGAAAGGGACGCACCGACGAGCGTCTACGTGACCTCGTCGAGGGTCTCAACCGTGTTCAGGTTGCACAGGCAGGCGGTCGTGAACGCGCCAATTCGTGGCCTCCCACCGCGACGGGCACCCATCTGCGTGACATTTGTAATCGTATTCGTTCTCTTGTTGAGGATGTCATTCGCACAAACGCAAACGACATGGTGCGCTGGCGCTCCCGTCAGTTTATGCGTGAACTGCACGATCTCATGGACGAACAGCGCGAGCTGCGTCACACGGCACCCAACAAGCATTTGCCGGGCATCGACCGAATGCTCACCAAGCTCCTCTTTGCCTTCTCTCCGTGCGCCCGCCTTGCCGATTTCCTCGCGTCCACTCCGCAGTTTCAGTACGAGGCAGCCATGCACCGTCAGGCGCAAGAGCAGCAGCAGGCGCGTCGTCTCGAGCAGCAGCAGAAAGAGCAAGAGTTGCATCAGTCGCAGTTGAGACGTCAGCGTCTGCAGCAACAGGAGCAGCAACGCATCCACCAGGAGAACAGTGTGGTGCGCAGGCGCTACAAGCGTCAACAGAGCGAACAACCGCCACCCATTCGCCACTCTGGTGCCTACGATGATGATGAGGACATGCATGGCAGACTCGACGACCTCGGTGGTCGCAAAGTCGAAGATGACGATGACGACGAGGTCCTATTTGACATGGACGAGTCATCCTTGATTGCACCCGCTCCTCTCCCTGGCTATCGTACCTACCAACAGGCGGTGCGCGAGCGCGAACGACAACGCGATGGCAACTTGGGTCGTGTGAGCGAACTCGACGACAACCTTTTAGGTGTGGGTGCGCCCGCGAGTGGAGACAGCGAAGACCAAGGGAGCAGCCCCCAGACCGGCTCGCCTACGGGTGCCCCTCGACGCTACACCAAGAGACGGCGTGCAACGGGCGATGTCTCGTCGGGCGCAGAACAGGGTGGCGACGGAGTCTTGATGATGATCAATGATTCGGCAGTGCTGTCGGCGGAAGAAGAGGCGACGCTTGCCGAGACGGTCCCTCCGCAGCTCATCGCGCAGCTCAAGTCGTCCACGCCAAAGAAGACGCGCGCTTGGACTGTCATTGAAAATCGCCCCCGTATCGTCTCGTCGGGCGAATATGACTTTGCCGACGACGAACGTGACAACATTCTCGTCCCACCTCTTGCGTCTGTGCCCTCCATTGACACTCCCCCGCTCCTCAGACGTCCCGACCTTGTCTTGTCCAATCAGTCGTCGTTTGACGCAACAGACGATCGTTCTTCTCACCTTCCTCTCTCGACGAGCTCTTCAACAGCTGCTCTCGCTCGTCAACGCATCGGTAGGTTTTCATCTGGCTTTTTTTTGTTAATTTTGTTTTTTTCGCTTATTTTTTTTTATTTTTTTTTTTGCACAGTGTCCTCTACTGCCTTGTCTGAGGTGGGCCAAGATGGCTACAAGGGCTCGTTTGAATCGGTGTCCTCTACGCTTGCTTCAGAGGTACACAGTGCGCCTGCAACGCGCGCCGTCTCAATGGACGTGACACAGCGCCATACTGTGGACCGTCAACGGAGCGATATTGTGCCAGGTGCCAGTCGTATATTGCCAGTGAGTCAACCGCACAAACGGCGCCTCAAGCGCTCCATGTCAGATCTATCGTCGATCTCCAATGCCACGGGCGACGACGACCTCCAATCAGACTTGGCCATGTCGCGCCAGCATCTCTTGGATATTGTTGATGAGCCGCGGTCGCGCAGTCGTACCAGCTCGTTCATGTCTGAGTCCGACCCGTGTCTTTCGGACCAGGATATCCATCCGGGTGCGCCCACGTCGGCGCTCTCCTCGTCGAGTGATGTCCTCTCGCCGTCGGGTCGCCGTGTCTCCAACTTCCGACCCATCTTCACTCGCTCCGTGTCATCGCTGTCGGACGAACAGTCGACGCCTCCCGTTCGCCATACGCTGCAGCCGTCGCTTCTCGAGTCGGACGAGGCCGTTCCACACAGCGACAGCGAAGACGATCGCCAACGCGCATTGCAACAGCGACGTCGCAAACGCAGCATGGCCGAACGTATCGCCGAGCGCGTCATTCAGACAGACTCGCCAAGCTCGGCCGTCTTTGAGAGAGTGCCTATTGCCAGTGTTGTGACATCGCGCACGAGCCCCACCGTCGTCACCTCGAACGATTCAACTGCGACGCACACTCGCGAGGACTCTATCAGCACCATTGTGAGTCGCCCGTCGTTAGTGGCGAGGCACCGCTCCAGTGAGCCCTCCGCCGACGTCACGAACATTGTCGATCCACACGATCCACACGATCCGCTGCCACGCCGCAGCTCCGAGACGGCCACGTCGGCGACACCGCCTCGAAGCGACTCGGGCTCGGCCAACACCTTGGTGAACCGTGACCCCTCAGGCTCGAGCCTTCGAACTGGCCTCATCTTTCCCGAGCCCTCCTTCGTCCAACAACAGACTCAGCGTACCGATTCGCCCTCCATGACATCCTCGCCAAACCGTTTTGGTGGTCTCAAATCCTCCATTGGACGCCTGTTCAAGAAGCGCGACGGGAACGCGTCGCCCGTACCTGCCGCCGCCTCTCGTCTGCCCGATATGTCTCCTGCCTCGTCGCCCCTTTCGCGCGACCTGCGTCAACTTGAGTTGCTTCCCTCGCAATCTCCTAAGTCACGTCGGTCCGCCGTGCTAGCGAGCGAACGTCAAAAATCGCTTTATTCACGCGGTGTGAGTTCCGAGAATGTGAGCGCGAGTGCACCCGTGGTATCCACCGAGTCACCCAAGGGCTCACCTTATCTTTCTCGCGCCACCGTCAAGAAGTTGCTGTCGCCTCGCTCAGCTCGCAAGAAGGACTCGGCAGCTTCCATTACTGCTGCTGATGCTGGCACATTCTCACCCGATTCGCTTAAAACTCCCGACACGTCGCCGAGCAACAGCGGCAGCGGCAGTGGTGGTGGTAGTGGTGGTGGTGGTCTGTCTGGTCTGTTCCGTCGTGCGTCACGTCGTAACAAGCAAAACAACACCGACACGTCGACTGCTGCAGCGGTCGCAGCGGCTGCCGCCGCGGCAAGTCCTGCGTTTGCCAACAATAATAACAAGGATCATCAGTCGCCACAATTGGATCGCACCATTGAGACGATGCGCCTCGAGGCCAAGTCGCCGTCAAGCGTGTCACAGCAGGGTTTTGAGCGAGCCCTGTCGCCCGCATCCGGTGGTGCCATTAGTGTGCTCTGTCGCATTTGTGAGGAAGTTGTCTCGTCCGATTTGCTGGCGCAGCACAGCAAGTACTGTGCCATGAACGAACAGATGGAAGTGAAGCGCATCACAGACAACCAACGTCTTGGCAAACTTCTTGTGGCATTGCGCGATCAGATGAAGGCGCATCGCGAACGTGTGGCACAGTCGTGCGAGGACTCGGCGGCCGAACGGGGCAGCGCCGAGGATTGCAGCAGCCCCGGGTCGCCGCGTCGTCGTGTAGTCATTGCGCCTGTGGCAGTGGCAATGGGCGCAGCGTCGTCGTCGTCGCTTGCCACCACCACCACTGCGTCTCCGTCGCCTATAATGTCACCACCATACGGCGTGACGCCGCAGGGTGCCAGTGAAGAGAGCGCCCCTTCGTCGCTGGGCGGCACGCCACTGTCGCCCATAGCTATGCGCGCCTCGGACTCTCACTCGCACGCGTCATCGCCGCAGCAACTCTCGTCCATGACCATGATGGTCAATTACTATGCCGATGTGATTGAGAGTGTGGGCAATCGTGCGGCGAATCTCGAGTACGGCGGCTCCAAGTCCATCAAGGAGCTTGAGAAGATGCAACTGACGCTGCGTGGACTGTGTCTGCACGTGGAGAAACAACCTCAACAGGTGGTTGAGGTGCTCACGCTCGGTCGGCGCATTCTGACGGTGGTCGATTCGAAGCTTGACACGTTTCGCGAGACGTATCGAGTGCGTCGCGAGCGTGCCGAGAGCTCGGGTACGCCCTTACCCAGCGACGACGTAGACGAGCAGCGCAAGAGTGCCGCGTCAAGCCACGGTGGTGGTGCCGACGGACGTGGTTCTGGTGCTGTCAGCAGCAGTGCCGGGAACCTGTCAGGGTCCTTGTCGAAGAAGACATCGAAGGCGACCGTTGCGGAAGTGTCGCCGAGTAGTGGCAAGTCGATGTTGTCGCGCAAGAAGTCTGGTCTGCGAGGTGGTGGCGACCTTGCTACGCAGCAGGCACAGCTATCGCCTATTCAGCGGTCGGTGCAGCAACGTTCGCAAGTACACGGCCACAGTGCGCGCGGTCCACCACAGCGGCGCTTTGTTTCGCTGTTCGCGGCGATTGCGCGCGGCGCAGCGGGCGCACTGGGCCACCGTCGAACTCCTAGTTCGGAGATGGGCAATGAGGTGCGCGCCACAGGCAGTGGGCGCACGAGTCCGGTGAATGCCGCTGTGTCGCCCAGTGGACCTCGCCTGGGCGGTGCCGGCTACCAGCGACGCGGCAAAATGCCCAACATTATGGACTTTAACATCATCAAGCCAATCAGTCGGGGTGCGTACGGTCGTGTGTATCTGGCGCGCAAGAAGACCACCAACGACTTGTATGCACTCAAGGTGGTGAAGAAGAACGACATGGTGCGCAAGAATATGGTGAACCAGGTGATTGCGGAGAAGGAGGCGTTGGCCCTGAGCAAGAACGAGCACGTTGTCAAGCTCTTCTACACGTTCCAGAGCAAAGATGCTCTCTACTTTGTCATGGAGTACTGCAACGGCGGCGATCTCATGTCGTTGCTGCGCATCTTCACCTGCATTGACGAATCGTGGGCGCGCATCTATGCCGCCGAGGTGGTCCTTGCGCTCGAGTACCTGCACAAGTGTGGCATCACCCATCGTGATGTGAAGCCTGACAACATGCTTATTACGTCGGCGGGCCATCTCAAGCTGACCGACTTTGGCCTGGCACGCATTCAATTGCCCGACGAAGACGACGAGTTCTGCACTCCCAAGGCTCCCGCGCCGCCTATTCCAGTTGGTAGTATGGCGACAGCATCAGCATCAGTCGCTGCTACTGCTGCTGCTCCTTCCGTAACAACCGCGTCGGCTGCAACACCTGCAACCACGACGGTGAGCAGTGGCGCGGCGACGGGTGCTGCAACGACGACGGCCCAATCGTCGTTTTTGTCACCCCCAAGTCCTTCGCCGACCCATTTGATGCCTGGTGATCGTGCTGGCAAGCGCTCGTCGGATCCCCTCGTCAGACGCTCCCCTACCGCCTCTGTGATGGGCACCTCATCGTCGGTGTTTTCGGCACAACTGCAGCCGCAGCAAGGTCAACTGCAGCTGGAGCAACAACATCGTGGTGCCCATGCGCGTGTCGAATCGTTACGCCAGAGACGTACCATGACCATTTCGGGTAGAGATGCTGCTGGTGTGCCCACGGCGATGACACGAGATGGAGCGGTGGTGGCAGATTCAATTGAAGGGGCGTCGATGGATCGCAATGTGAGTGGTGGTTCGATGCGCAGTCGATGTTACTCTGCGGGTGCCAGCAAGAGCTCGGAGCGACTGAATGTGGGCGAGGGAGCCATGTCCAAGGACGAGGCAACGGACGCGGTGCGACGACTGGTCATGCTGAGTGCCGCTGCGAAAGTGGAGCAAAAGGCGGCCGAGGCACGTCGACTGATGCGACGTCGACGCAGCAGCGACACCTTGCTTGACTCGACGGACGTCGAGCGGCTCAAGCGCAAGTCGCGTCAGTCGCTGTTGTCAGTCGAGCCCGAGGAGGAGGAGGAGAAGGAGGAGGATAAGGAGGAGAAGGAGGAGAAGGAGGATGGGGAAAAGGTGAAAGATGAGAGGACGGACCTTGATGAAGGAGTGGTTGACGATGATACAGTTACCGGGACTGTTGCTACGAATGGGAGTACGAGTGGTGGGAGCGAAGAGGATCTTGCCTCGCAGACTGCGCCCACTGCCCCACCACCGGAACAGATCCAACAGCACATCAAGCAGTTGAGTGAGCTTCACCGTCGCCATGGTAGTGACCTGCGTTCCGACTGGGCTTCCAAGAAGAGCCTGTCGGTGGCGGAGATTGCGGCTGATCCGAGTGCCGCATGTGTCTCCGACGACGATCTGACGTTGAAAACACCCAAGTTCCAACCGCGCAGTTCTGATTCAAGTATCCACAGCAGTACAACGGGAAGCATGTCTGACGACTCACTGCTCAAAATGAGCTCCCCTCCGGCGGAGCAACAGCAACAAGACGATGCGGCTGCCGCAGCCACCACTGCACGCGTGAACATGACGGCAGCAGCCGCCGCCGCTGCGGTGGCCGCTAAGAATGCAGATGGAACAGAGGAGGAAGAGTCTGAGCGAGCGCTGGGCACACCCGACTATCTTGCGCCCGAGCTGCTCTTGGGGGTGGGTCACGGCAAGGAGGTCGACTGGTGGTCGCTGGGTGTGTGTTTGTACGAGTTTATTGTGGGCGTGCCGCCTTTTACCGCATCCAGTCCGGAGCTCATCTTTCGGAATATTCTCAACCATGCCATTGAGTTTCCAGACGTCCCCGAGGACATGTCGTACGCGGCCAAGGATCTCATTTGCAAGCTGCTCTCGCCCAACCCGCGCATGCGCCCTACTGCGGACGCCATCAAGGCACATCCCTTCTTTGCCGGCATCAACTGGAAGACACTGCTGCTTGAGCCGGGTCCCTTTGTGCCCGAGCCAGACAATGCCGAAGACACAAGCTATTTTGCCGAAGATCGCAAGCCCGCAGATGACATTAATGCGCCCGATGAACCCAAGAGCGCTACTGAGACCACTACTACTGCTTCTGCTGCTCCTGCTGCTGACGATGATGATAATCATGATGGCGCTAGTGAAAGTGCCAGTGGTGTGGATCAGACGACGTCTGCGCTGAGTGCGCACAGTTCTGCGGTGAGTGCTCCCATCACAATTGCAGACTCGGGTGTCTCAAGTGCCTTCTCCTTGGCCACGACCGCTGATGCTGCTGCGTCGTCTGCGACTTCAGGTGGTGCACTTGTTGCTGAAAATGACATGGATTGTCAACAGGGCGTCGATAGCCAGCGCAGTATGAGTACCTCTGTGCTCAGTGCGGAGTGCTCCTCCGACTCCATTGCCTCAGTGAGCTTTTCCGCCTCGCCCCTTCACCCTTCCACTGCTACAACTGCTGCCGCAATGTCACCTCCTTCACGCGCTTCCCCCGCCAGCAGCCCGCTGCCCAATCACCCTTCCACCAGCTCGCCCACTGTCATGTCTGCGTCCGCTGCGCGTGCCTTGTCCATTTCGTTGGGTGGTCGTCCCCAGTCTGTCCCTTCCTCACTGCGCAACTCGCCACTCAATGCGAGTCTTCCGTCGCTCAGCAATAGCGGTCGCAGCAGTGCAGCTGACTCGGACGCAACCGACACATCGTCCACATCACGCTCAAGTAAACGGCGCACTTCTCTGCACGTTCTCAAGCGCATCAAGAGTGGAATGAAGCGACCCCTCTCCATCACCTCCAGCATGCCCCTGGTGCCGGCCACCGACGTTGCAGCGCCGACCTCGGCCACATTCACGCGACCCAGTGCCACCCATGCGCAGCCCACCGTCGACGAGGAAGACGACGGCGAATTCCTCTCTGACTCAGCATCGCCTGCCACCACTCCACCCACCTCCCCGCCCCGCAGTCCCCCCTCCCGTCGACACCGTCTTCATCATCATCATCAGCACCACAACCCATCAACTGCACGTGCCGCCGCTCTTAGCCGCTTCTCCGCCTCGCAAGACCCGCGCTTTGGTAATTTTGACGCGAAGATTGTCCACAACCTTGATGACATGAACACGACGGTGGCGCGCATTGGCGTGAGCACTCCCATGCTCAACGATACCACCGACCAGAGCACTTCTTCAGATCAGCGGCGTGACTCCCCCTCGCCTAGCTTTGCCTTCGATGCCGGCTTTGTCTTTGTCTCTGACCCAACACTGTCTCCTCCTGATCGCGCTGTCTCCACCACGTCCAGTACCGATCATCCTCACGAAGGACGCACCAGCAGTGCACTTAGTGACCCGCTCTCTGTCTCATCCGACCCCCTCCGCGACGACGACTCCGATGCAGCTCTCGATCGCGCTGTGCTCAATGTCCTTCAGGACTCTCTTCCCCCCGTTTCCGACTTGTAGAAAAAAAATAGTAAAACGTAATAATTGTGTATTAGTTCAAGCTTGACCTAAGGAGTCAGTCGGTCGGTGTGTCAACGATGTAATTATTAAATAAAAACAATAGGACAACTATAGATTTCCTAAAATCTGTTGACGATTGAAAGAAAAAAAATCTCGCATGTCTGTTGTTAAAACCACTTGAGAACTTTATTAACAGACACAGTTTGGTGGGCACGTGCTCATACATTCAGCCCCAAGGCTACTGTGCCGATCACAAAAACAACGTCTTTCAGGCGGGAACGTAAACAAACATACGAAACGTTTGCTTTTACATATTTTTTTACACTTTTCCCTCACTTTTTCTTCCGACTCTAATTGACATTGGAGTTTCACTTTCGTTTTGTTTTTCATTCGTATTACACAATAATATTCCTCTCTCTCTCTACTTACGAGCATAGGGCATGAATCGTTTTTCGCGTGTCGCATTTTTCTTTCGTCTCTTCTCAATATATTTCGAGAGTTTTCCACTTTCCTACAACATAAAAAAAGTTCAATATCAAATCACTTTTGAAGTTATATTTATATTATATTTATACCTTTAGCTCTTCAAACTTCTTTTTCAATTCTAATTCTTTCACAGTCGCTATAAAGATAAGGCACAAAAGATAAGCACAAAAACGTTTTGCGCATTTTTTCTCACATTTTTTCAAATAGAAACGCTTTTGCTTTGCGCCCGATCGAATCAGTTCCTTTTCGCGCTTTTGGTGTTCACTCTTAATCTCTTCTCGTTCACTTTTTCTCTTTTCCGCCTTTTTTTGTTCAACCTAACCCCAAAAATATGTAATTTATATCAAATCAGAATTTCCGTCGTTTCTTGATCTTGTTTTGTACCATTCGATTCAAAAGTGAAAGCAATTCAACTTTTCGTTCCTCATTTTTCGTCTTCTTCAGTTCTTTTCGTACTTCTTCCATTTCCCTATCAACATAAAATCGTTACTAATTATCATTCTCTCTCTCTCTCTCTCTTTGATGTTACTTTTCGCGAATTTCATCCAGAAACTGATATTTAGTCGCAAAATCATTCATTTTGACTTTTCCGGCACTGCGCTCGTCAAAACGCGGATCGCGCGTTCTTCGCGCGCCCATCAGCCCGGAAACCTGTCGTGAACGACTCACAGGCTTCTTCGAAGTGATTTCTTGTGGTCTAAAACAGCGGAAGTTGTGACGGCCGTTTAGCTTCTTGTAAACATACTCTTTTCTTCTTACGCGTGTTTTGATTTGATTTTACGTGCGCCTGCGCCTCTGACTGGCCCTGAGACGGGTGGAGCATCGTCACTGTCGTCACTTTCACCCTCACTCTCACTCTCGTCCTCGGCATCTTCTTCTCTGGCGTAGTTGCCTTCGCGACGTGTCTTGACAGGTCGTTTGCCCGCGAGAACATTTCCAACAGTGGCGGCAAACTCTTTGGTGCCAAGACGCTGTTGAAGCTGCTGGAGTTGTCCCAGCGGAATCTCTGATGCGCGCTGTTGCATTTGGGCGTCATTGTCTGAGCCATCCTGAGACGAGTCAGACTCGTCCGCTTCCTCTTCCTGGTCTTCATCGCTCTCGCTCATCTCTGCATCTTCGTCTTCGTCTTCATCCGAGTCATCTTCTTGCTGGTCTTCTGCGTCACTGGCGCTTGCGCTGTCGTCGTGGCTCTCGCCTGCACGGCCGCCAGGGTGCGCTGAAGATGTCGTCTTGCTCACATACACTCTGTCCAAATGCGCACGATACGGCACGCTCTGCGATCCGTCGCTCTCACTGCCAGACCCGCTTGACTCCTCGCCATCCGACGGCGGAGGAGGAGGCCCAGCACGCGCTCTTGCTCGATGAGCTATCAAAAAATAAGAAAAAAGAAGAAAAAAAAACATTTTTAAGTCATGTGCAACCCTATAATCCACTCTAGCGTACACATAGACACGTGTGAAGGATGCTAGGTCCTAAGAGTGTCGAAAAATGATTGATTTGACTCATTTGCATTTGACATTTCACATTTTCAGAATCAGCTGATGAAATAAATGAATAGTTTTTATTGTTTATTGTGTGTTTCTGTGTGACGTGTGGTCTGTTTCTCATTTTGTTCTGAATTGAGTGACGACGCACGGGTTTTGTTTTTTGTTTCTTCGTTTATCTTGTCTGTGAGATAAAAAATTTAGTCAGAGACGAATAATTATCATACGATGCTGTCAAGCAGACTGTGGAAACAGTCGCGTGGCGTCGCCCAACGCTGGGCATCGTCGTCGGCCTTCAGCGACGTCTCGTTCTACGGCAAGGGCAGGCCGGTCGACGCCGCCGGCGAGATCGTGCCGCTTCCTGAGGTGCAGGAGGCGATGCGAAACGCAACGCGAAAACCGTCGCAAGTGAAGAAGATCCATTTGGTGGACAGTGCCAAGGCGCTCGCCGCCGTCAAGGACCTGGTGCCCCGGGGCGTCCCGATCGCCATCGACACCGAGTTCGTCAACCTGCAGGGCTACCGTCCTAAGCTGGAACTGCTTCAACTGGCAACGCGCGAAAACTGTCTTCTCATTGACCCTCGCAACTTCACGTCGGGCGAGCTGCACGAGTTCTTCTCTCCCCTCTGCTACCACAACCTCTTTGTTCTGCACAGTGCCGATCAAGACCTGGAAATGATCTTCCGCTGCTGTGATAGTACTCCCAGACAGATCTTTGACACTCAGGTGTGTGTGAGTGTGTGTCTGTATGTTTGTGTGTGCGTGTGTGAGTGTGTGTCTCTATGTTTATGTGTGCGTGTGAGTGAGTGAGTGAGTGTGTGTGTGTATGTATGTATATATATATATATGTATATATAGACATGTTTGTGTGTGTGTGTGTGTGTACACCTTTATACACAACGTTTAACCTAACGATTCCCCACAGATTGCAGCGGGTCTTGCGGGCATCCACGACAATGCCATCTCACTGGCGCGTCTGACGTCGTTTGTGCTCGACAAGGAGATGGACAAGTCGGAAACTCTCTCAAACTGGTCCATGCGCCCCTTCACCGAAAAGCAACTCTCCTATGCCGCTGGCGATGTTCTTGACCTGCTCGAGGTAAGTATCAACGAGCCGCACTGTGATTTTCTTTTTCTTTTTCTTGCTTCTGATTGTGGCTGGTTTGTGATTGTTTTAGATGAAAGATGTGTTGATTGAGGCAGTGCGAGTGGTTGGACGAGAGGATTGGATGGACATAGAGCACGAGCGAGTGTTGCGGGAAGTGGGAAAGACCCAGGCGAACTGGCTGTCGATGAAGCGACTGCACTCGCTGGTAAACAATGAGAGAGTACCTTGGAGTTAGAGTTAGGGTTCGACTCACTCACTCACTCACTCTGTCTATCTGTTTGCGTAGTCTCCGCGTGAACTCCATGTACTCCGTCAACTGTACCATATTCGTGACTCTCAAGCCCAACTTCTCAACATGCTTCCCACTTTGGTCGCGTCTGATGATCTTCTTCGCACTTTGGCTGTAAGTCCATTTATTTTTGTATGCGCTGCATTATTTATTCATGTGTGTTGATTATTATTTGGTTCTCTTATAGAAAGCTCATCCGCAGTCGAATCCCGATAGTCTTGAAGGATTTCAAGTAAGAGAAATGGAAAAAATGGAAAAAATGGAAGAAATGGTTGAAATTTAATAATAATGTATTAAATTTTCTCTCTTATCAACGTATTAGGGCGCTTCTGGTTTCATCTCGAGTAACCGTGTCTCCATTTCCACTGCTCTTCAAAACTCACTGTCCATTTCTGAGTCCAATCTTCCTCCAGTATGCGTGTTTATTTCTCACACTCACTGTCTACTTTTCTCTAATTGACTCTTTCTCTCTATCGCTTTGTTTTTTTCCTCCTCTCTCTCTCTCTCTCTTTTCTTTTTTTGACTAATTAGCTTCCGCCGCACAAGCAGCTAATGAGCAGTGCGTCGGAGTCGCTGGTTCTTCGTGCTCGCCTGGAGGTCAATATCGCTGCGACTGAGCATCGCATTTCTCGCTCACTTTTACTTCCGGATTACCATTCACTTCCCGAACTGCTCTTTATGCCTTTGAATCAGTTGGAAAAGGGTAAATGTTCACACTCCCTCACTCTTTTTCTGTTCTGGTTTACTCACTTTCTGTCTCATTTACTTGCTTTTTTTGTTCACTCTCTTCACACACACACTCTCTCTCTCTTTTCTTCACACACACGCTCCCCTCTCTTTCTTTCTTTCTGTATGACAATCAGAATTCTCACGATTTCCAGTTATGCTCGACTGGCGCTACCCAATTATTGGCAAAAGGCTCCTCGAACTTCGCAACGCATTTGAGCGAGAGCAGGAAATGATGCGCGTGGCATACAATGACGAGCGTCGAGAGTTTCTCCTTTCCAAATGGGACTCTCCACCGCACTCTCTGCTCCCTCCTCAACAGACAGCCCCGAGTCCCTCTGCTACGACCGCTGCTGCTGATGATGCAACTGCTACGAGTGAGACCGACCCTTCGGTGCCCGCTGAAGGACAGTCTATGCTCAAGACCATATTCGTAAGTGATCAACCCTCTTTCTCCTCTGTCTCTCTCTCTATCACTTTGTTTCTTTCCCCCTCTTCTCTCTATCACTTTGTTTCTTTCCCTCTCCTCTCTCTATCACTTAGTTTCTTTCCCCCTCCTCTCTCTATCACTTTGTTTCTTTCCCCCTCCTCTCTCTCTCACTTTGTTTCTTTCCCTCTCCTCTCTCTATCACTTAGTTTCTTTCCCCCTCCTCTCTCTATCACTTTGTTTCTTTCCCCCTCCTCTCTCTCTCTCTCTCTCTCTCTCTCTCTCTCTCTCTCTCTCTCTCTCTCTCTCTCTCTCTCTCTCTCTCTCTCTCTCTCTCTCTCTCTCTCTCTCTCTCTATTTCTTTTTTTGCTTACACTACTTCTCTTGAATCATCCGTCTCAGAATGCCGAGATGCTGAAGAGGCAACAGGCGCATGATGCTGCTGTCGCCAACACACAGCAAGCAGCGACCCCTGAGTCCCCCTCCACGTCCTCCCCACTCAAGAGAGAGATCCCTGTGCCTCCTCCCCGCCATCTTCCACCACCACCAAAGCATCCTCAACAGCCATCATCTCCTCAGCCACCCGCTGCCATTACTGATTTCTTGTTGGCTGGCGACGCTTCAAACCATCTCGCGTTCCCTTTTCTCGACAAATCGCCCATCACATCGTCTCAATTTGGCACTCAACCTGCCGGCAACATCACCAACAGCAACGGCTACGCATTCAACTACCAAAACAACAACATCGCCCGCGTACCTTCCTCGTACCAGGGCAACAGCCCGTTGCGCTCCCCTCACCCTCACTTTCCCCGTTCTTCTCGCTACCCTCCCTACCCTTCCTTTCCTCCTCTCCCTTCTTCCTCCTCTTCCTCCCCTGAGTATCGCTCACCACACCCCGTCTCCTCTTACCCTCCCAAAAACCACACCCGCGCTTCTCCACCCTACAAGCGTCCCTCCACTCCCCACTCCCCCCGCAGTATTATTTCGCCCATTGCCACCCCCCAGAGGTCCTTTCCTTCCGCTCCACCACACCCCTCAATCCCAAAGCCAACTGCTGTCTCGTCTGTCTCTGCCCCTCGCCAGCCTATAGTTGACATCCTCGCCGACAACGAAGGCGCCTCAGCCAAAACACCCAAACCACTACCAACAACAACAACCACCGCCTCAACATCAGCATCACCTGTCACTGCCGCTTCAACGACCACCACTCTACCCCCTCTCTCTTTTGCACCTCCCGCTCTTTCCTCGACCACTTCCCCCACTCCCTCTCCTTCTTCTTCCACTAAACCTGACCCTTCCACCGAACCTGACGCAAAGCCCAAACGCGGTCGCAAGAAGACCAGTGTTCGCGCAACAGAGACTCCAGAAGAGGCCAAAGAACGCAAGATGGCCAAAAGGGAACTCAAGAAACTCGCCAAAAAGAAGGAGCTACTCATTAGCGAACAACCCCCAGCGAAACCCGAAGAGACACCAGAACCCAAAGCCGACTCAGAAGAGAAGTAAACAATTATTACAACTCAAAGAAAACAATTATACTACGCTAATAATATTACAAACAATTTCGTGGTCGAAAAAGAATAATAATATAATTATTATTATAATGAGTTTTACTTGTGTTTTCAATGCGTATACTTAATATTATATTAATTTTCCTTTAATAATTTTAATAATATTACTTACTCACATAACAATATCTCCTTCTCTTTCTCTCATTGTTTTTTAAAAAGTCTGAAAACTCAAATTCAACGCATTTTCCTTTGTCTCGTCACTCTCATTCACCGCCAGCGCAAACCCCAACTGAGTGTCTCCTCCACTCGTCCGTTCAGCACGCGCCATTTCACTTGTCCGCCGTTTCAGTCGCGCAATCTCCATCAAAAGTGTACTGTTCTCTCGTTTTAACCTTAAAAACAACGTAAAAATATCATTATTAGTATTATTATTAGATTTATTATTAGTATTACTAATGCGCTTTCTCTTACTTCTCTTCCGTTCGCACTCGCTCGCGCGCACTTGTCTGTCCTCCCAACTTCTCATTCAGTGCCTCCACTCGTTCATTTGCACTCCTCAGTGCTTTTATGTCCATTTCCATTCGTTCAATTTGCGCTTTATACCTAAAAACAATAATATTATTATTGATTGCGATGATTTTGAGCACTGCACAAAGGAATGTTTTTCTCCTACTGAGCATTTTCTTCCTCAATTGCGCTTGTCACCACTTTTGTCTTCTCCAATTCTTCCAATGACAGCGCGGCGTCTTCTTCAGACTGTTCGCACTGCGCTCGTTTCATCTCAAACTGCTCTGACATCAAAACCAATCGAGATTCAATTTTGCGCTTCTCAGTCTAAGACAAACACAACGGTCAATTTTTTCTCAACTTTTGGTATTTTTTTTACCATATTTGACTGACAAAGAGCATCGAGTTCTCTGTGACGGTCCTTGAGAGCGGCAAGTTCGGTTCGCAGTGCGTCCAATTGAGCTTCATAGTCCTTGCGAGATGCTTCAAGTCGCTTCTCAAGGGACTCTCGCTGCATCTGCGCAATGACTCGATCCTCATTGGATGTTCCGCCACTGTTCCGCACTTTGCGCTTTAACGACTCAATCTCGGCATCCTTTTCACGCACTGTCTTCTCCCAGTCGCTGACCATGTTCGAGAGGAACTCAATCTGACTCGTCAGTGACTCAATTTGCGTGCGCTGTTGCTCCACCAGTGCGCCGCGCACTTCCGCCTGCTCCATCACCGTCTGTACCGTCCGCTTGCGCTCTCCTTCCTCTCCACTCTCTCGCACCAGTTTCCGCTCCAGATTCCCCACCTTCTCCTCCACCGCCTCCGCTCTGCGTCGCCACTCTTCCATCCCTTTCAGACGTCCCTGCGTCTCCACCAATTCCTTCTCCACCGCAATCACCTTTTTCTCCATCTCCTTCATCTCCTCTTCATGTTCACTTTCCCGTCGTCCCATCATCTCCCGCACCAACTTCACCTCCTCTTCGCGATCTCTCACACTATTGTACGCCGCTCGTCGCTCCGCCTCAATCGCACTCAGCTCCTCGCTCGCCGCATCAAGCGCACAGGCACTCTCTGCCATCGACACTCGCTCACTCTGCAAATCCTCTTCCAGTCGCGCCACCACTCCCTTGAGCTCCTGCACTTCGTCGGCACAGCAACTCAGCACGTCCAATCGCTCTCGCTGCGCCTCACACGTTACTCGCAGTCCCTTTTCGGCCGCACTCACACGCGCAATCTCGCTCGTGAGTCGCTCGCAGTCCTTGCGCAGCACGCTCACTGCCTCCCGCGACTCACACAGCTCTTCGGTAGCCCCACGCGAGCGCACTTCTAACTCTTCCTTAAGCTTGTCACACTCGACAAGTGTCTCTTTGTGTCCTCGCTCCTTTTCCTCCAGTGCGCTTCGCAGAACCTTTTCCTGCTCCTCCTTGAATGCACACTCCTTCACGACAATCTCATGCTCTGCCTCCAGCTCTGCATGCTCCTCCTTGAGACGACGCAGGTCACCCTGAAGCACTGCCAACTCACTGCCAACACAGACGTTTTCCTCTTCAAGTCGCAAGTACTCCACACGCGCCCGCTCAGCACTTTCATGGCTGGCACGCACAGCTGCACTCGCCACCACGTCTGCCTCGGCCGCACGCTGCTGCACGCGCTCCAGCTCCTCTGCCATCTTCTTGTGCTCTGCCACCGTGTCCTTGAGTTCAGTGCGCAGTCCTTCTAGCTGCTCTTCCATCTCCGTTTCGCGTTGCTCCAGCATCTCCTCAAGCTTTGCCGCGCGCAGTTCGCTCTCGTCGAGTCGTTGCAATTTTGTGCGCACCTCAACCTCTTCGCTGAGTGCGGCCGAGGCCGCACTGCTCAGACGCAATTGAGTCGTCTGCAGCGCCAGCTCAATCTCCTTGGCCTTGCGCTGCGACGCGGCACTCTCGGTCTCGAGACGCACAATAGTGCGCTGCAGAGCCAACTCGCTCTCGCGCGTCTGTACCTGCACCGCTGCGTACGAGTCCTGCAAGTCGCGCAGCTGTGTCTCAAGCTCCTCAATACGTTCACGGTCGCGCAGACGACGCGATGGCGTCTCGGGCTGGTGCTGGAGCAAATGACGGGTCGGGGTGGTGCCGCAGGCGGGCGACATGAGGTGGTGGTGGGAGCGCGCTGTGGGCGTCTTGACGGGCGTCGAGGGCGACACAAGCAGCCCAGCGGGTGCTGTGGCCGACGCAAAAGCACCCATGGTGGTGGTGGGCGATGGTTCGCCGAGTGTCGCGGAGAGAAGCGCTGACTCGAGTTCGACAAGGCGATTGCCAAGACGACGCGAGTTGTCCCGCTCGTTCACGAGCGCAGGCGCATCTCGCACATCGTAGCCTGTCGCGTGAACCATCTTGCCGTCCTCTTCAACCGCCTCAACACCACTGTACATACGCTTGACGCGGTCCAGCTCGTTCTGCAGTCGCAGATTGTCCGCTGCAAACCGTGTCACCTCCGGATGGTGCTCAATCTGCTCGCGGAGCAGCTTGTTCTCCGCCTCGAGTGCACTCACGCGCGCATTGCCTTCTGCTCCCTTGGTTGCTGTTGCTGTTGCTTTCCCCTCGAGACTGCGAATGGTCGCTTCACGGAACTTGATGATCATCTTGGCTTTGCTACACTGGTTTTCGCGTCGCGATGCCAACTCACGCATGAGCAGCAGCTCATGCTGAGCCGCCTCTCGGTCGTGCTCAGCCACATCGCGCGACTCAATGGCACCCCTCAGCAACTGCAGCAACTCCTCTTCATCACCAACACTGCCCGCGAGTGACTCCGAGTGGCGTGGCGATCCACCACTCTCCATCAGTGCCAGTTGTGCCTTCAGCCGCCGCACTTCCTCCTGCAGTGTTGCCACATTTCCTTCTGCCTCTTCGTTGATCACTGCGCGATTGCGAATCAGTTTGGCGCGACTCGCAAACCCCAGCGTCGACAGTGACTCGCCAAAACAGCGCTCGCTGGGATTCACATTGGCAATAATGAACGTTTTGGCATTGCCACCGAGTGAGTCGCGCAAAAGGTACGTCAGACGTGAGTTCCGGTACGGAATGTGCGACACTGTGCCCTGTGACTGCTGCTCCAGCGCACGGATCACATTGCCCAGTGCCGACAGTGACTTGTTGATGTTGCCCGCTTCTTTCAGTCGCGCCCCGACCGAGTGTGTATCCTTTTGTCGCTCAGAACCTGAGTAAGTGAATAAAAGATAATTGAGAGACTGATCAAATCGATTTGAGAGACTGCTAAAATCACTTTAAAAGACTGTTCAAGTCACTTTGTGGGACTGACTGAGTCAATGTGTAAAATTGAAGAAGCAAGTGAGTGATTGAATAAGCAAGTGGGTGATTGAATAAGATTGAATAAGCAAGTGAGTGATTGAATAAGCAAGTGAGTGATTGGAGGGAACGAAAGTGACAAATTTTAGTGTACCTGCAAGATCAACCAGATGCAATTGTGAAACACGCGTGTTGATCACGGTCCCTTTGACTTCCTTGCTTTGAATCTACAAAAATTATACAATTGTACATTTTTGTAGAGCAACATTGTGAGTGGAAGTGCATATTGTATACACTATGGTGTCGTACGTGGAGAGTGAAGACGGCATGGCTGCGACTTGATTCTCTGTTCATGGCAGTGGATGCGACGCGGCGGTTGCGGTTGCCGGTTTCGAGGATGTCAAAGGCGTCTTGGGGCGAGCCTACGTCGCGTTCCGCCGCGCCAGACAGGAAAATGCCTTTCTTTTTATCTAACATAATAATATTATAATGGTTATTATGATTATTTTTATTATTATTATTAACGTCCTGCTTGTGTTATCATCAAAATTAATGTGCTTTCTGCTATTGACGTACCTTCGTGAATTTGGATTGCGGTGCCTGTTGGGTCAAGGAGGTCGTAGACGTGTTCGTTGTAAATCTCGACAAAGGAGCACTGCATATGATCAATAAGTGAGTAGAAAATTGCAACGAAGAACATTGTGATCATATTATTATTACAGTCAATACTTTTATAAATTATAATAATAATAATAATATTATTATTATTACTATTATAATCATTAACATTATTATTATTGTTATTATTATAATAATATTATTAGGCATAAAAATAAGTTGACAATTAAAAGAAATATTGATGCTGCTGTTGACTTGATGCTGCTGCTACTGTTGTGGTGGTTACCTTGCAGCTGAATGTGATGTCGCGCTTTTGCTGTTCGCGCGAAATGACAGAAAAGAGATACTCAAAAGAGCGAGGAATCACTCCGCGCATCTCGTGAGGTGCTGGAGTTGACTCGTCTTCGGAAGTTGGACCGAGCATGGTGAAGGTTTTGCCGCTTCCTGCAATCGAATGAGCGAGTTTATTCAAAGATCATTATTCAATCTTTGAGTTCACGAGAGAAAAACGCCGTACCTGTTTGCCCATAGGCGAAGATGGTTCCGTTGTAACCCATAACACAGTTGTCGACTATCCCCTTGCCAGCGCACAGAAACACGTCAGCTTGGCGACTGCACGAACGAAATGATATTTATTATGATTTTTGAAATTTTGAATCCTATTCGATCGGAGTTTCTGGGTCGCCACGACGCTTTCAGTCGTACCTGTCCTCGTCAATGACCTTGTCAAACACAAAGGTGTTGGGATCGCGCGAATTGGTGTTCATCTGAGCGAGAACAGAGGAAATATCAAAACTTTCACATCGCAATCTGTCAGTCCGACAAACGGCAGTAACAACACAAAATTCGACTGAGAACAGGGAGATTTAGTAAATACAGTGGGTGTCCGCGTGGAAAGGGCGCGTGGGAGAGTGTAAACATGCTTAGAGATTCACTTGATGTGATTCGTTTTTGAATTGTTTTTGAAAAAATCGTACGGTGATTTTATTGCCTTGGACTGTAAGACACCGCCCGTAGTTGACGGTGCTGAGTCCATTGTACTCCTGCATTGGCCGGATGCGGATCGCCACGCGAATGTTCGAGTCCTCACTCATAATCAGATTATGTGAGGACAAGACGTAAAAATAATGCTAATCAAATTATTATCAAATATCACAGTCCATTCTCCAAAAAATCTACAGAATGATCAGTCAATCGCTTTCATAATAAGTAGTAGATTAATAGGTTCTCGACTTGCCTCTTGCCTCTTGTCATCTAACATCTTGTGACTTGTCATCTTGTCACACTTGTCAGCTGTCACTTGTCATAATTATTCCTCACATTTCAGTCAGTTTTTTGTGACAATAATAATAATAATAATTATAATTATTATTAATAATATTATTAGTATGATTGTTTTATTTACTTATATGTTTATCGAATCTCCATTTATTTCATCTTATTTTTATTTATTTACTAATGTAATAATCATAAAATTCATTCATTTGTACAAAATGCTACTCAGATTTATGTCTTCCGCGCTCTGCCAGTGACGCCCGGCTCAATAGCTTCAAAGGCGTCGTCCATGCGCTCCACCAGTGGCAGACCGTCTTCATCAAACTCGGCCGGTGCACCCACCATCTCCGCCACTGTGCGATAGTGCACAATTAGTGCGTCTCGTTGCTCCACAAACACCTTCAGCCGTCGCTTCCGCTGCTCAATTGGCTCACTCTTGTATATATCCGCTCGAATGTTTCGATTGGCCTTTCGGAGTCTCGCAACTACAAAAAATGAATCAAAAAATGATAATGATAATAATAAAAAAGGGCGTACCTTCATCGATGAGAATGGAACGCGTTGCACCCACACTATTTCCACTGATGGCAGCAACACTTGAACGCGTACGGTTCCCATCATCTGCATCCACATCCACGACCACTGTCAATGGATCGACTGCCTGTGAGTCCACTTCGTGCGCCAACAGTGGCGCTCCACTAGTAGTACTGTCCTTTCGTATCGTCGAGTCCGAGCGCGCTACCATGACAACCACACTGTCACTATTGGGTTCCGCCGCGCCATTCTTACTCGACGCCTGTGCCTGTCCCACCAGTGCCTCTTGCTCCAACATCCATGCGCCCGCCATATCTGCAGTCCCTTTCGTCGACTCCTCCTTGTCATCATCGTCGTCCTCTTCACCCTCAAATGGCATCAAGCGCATTTGATTTCGAATCATTGTTCCCACACGCACAAGCGACTTTGCTCGGTTCATCTCGGGCAACTCTCCTACCTCTCCTTCTTCCTCTTCCTCTTCCTCACCTTCCTCCTTCAATGCCTCATGCCGGGCCTTTTGCTGCTCCTCCTCCTCCTCCGTCACAGGATTGTACGGGTCAAAGTACGACGCAGGCTCATCGCCAATCATTGTATACTGCACCTCACTCACCATCGAAGCCATTGCATCGTCTTCCACCACCACCGTTGACTTGCGTCCACGCGACTCACTCCCTTTCAGCGCATCACTCGCACTCAGCCGCGACCCACTCGCAGTGCCACTGACACTAGTCGATGCTGTCGCAGTACTGGTGCTCTTCCGTCCTTGTTGACCCTCTCCTGTGCCAGTACCACCCCACACCTCCGAAGTGTCTTTACCGGAAGAATTTTTTGCATTGGCTGAAAGTGTGCATGGTATATAGATGGAACATTAATCACTGTGAAAAAAACACAAAGGAATAGCTTTGCTTTACCTTTTGAGGGATGAGAGCTATGCGTTAAACTGCGAATGTAATGTTTAACTTCTTTAAAGGCTTTGCCACGCAATGAAAACAGCAAACAAATCAGCAGCCCCTGACTCGTATTGAAGATGATGAAAAGGTACCAGAACACAGCTCCTGCAAAAAAAATCATCATAAAATTTAATAAATTGTTTTTATGTGACTTGTGTATTATTATTATTATAATATTATTAATTTTTATTATTATTATTATTATTATTATTATTATTATTATTATTATTATTATTATTATTATTATTATTATTATTATTATTATTATTATTATTATTATTATTATTATTG
>CALSCP010001964.1:7697-34325 GCA_943704425.1 Ministeria vibrans ATCC 50519
ATTATAATAATAATAATAATAATAATAATAATAATAATAATAATAATAATAATAATAATAATAATAATAATAATAATAATAATAATAATAATAATAATAACAATAATAACAATAATAATATTGATTGTATTCTTTTTGATTAGTTACGATTGGGCACGAAACTGTCATGGCGAATGTGACTCTCTTTCGTGGCTCAGGTAACAATATCAATTGTCCGCGATTTCGATTAATCCGCTCTTTTATGTGAATTTTTTAACGCCTTTAAGAGTTTTCGAATGAGACAGAATATGAATTTGCTGAGACGATAGAAACTAGAGAGAGTGAAAGGGAATCAATGGGCGGAGCAAGTTTAGCAAAAGATGAAACTCCAGTTCAATTAGCACTTTTGGAGTTTGAACATTCGATTGTGTGTCCCAAAGGTACTCATATTTTGAAAACAACACATCAATCGAGGCTGAAAGGGATATTTTAGACTCTCTGTTTATTGGAGCAAAGCTCGACAGTGAAACGCGTAAGTCTAAAATATTGATTAATAATGATTATAATATTAGAAAAAGAAAATATTTCCAATTTATTAGCGAAAAGCGACAATAATATTATAATAATAATAATATTAATAATAATAATATTAATTTTGTAATATTTTTGTTTCTTGGTTGATTTGATTTGATTTTTTTCTTGCATGGAAGATTCTTCAAACTGTCGAATTGCGTTTCATGGGCGAATGACAAATGCATTGACAGCCAAAGATTACCGCGAGACGTTTTTGCATCAGAACAAACTCAAACTGTTCAAATGGAAAGTCCGTTTGGGCTCAGTCGAGAGAGGTAAAGAGGGATAAAACTTATGCGTGTACTGTATTGCAAATACTTTCTTTTTATTTACTCACTCTCTTGTTGGTTATTTAGTCCACGACAGTCAAACGTTGATTTGCCGCGGAATGTTTAAGCGCGAGACTAACATGGGACCGTTTCTGGGGAAGAGTGTGACAGTTTCACTTGTGAGGAGTGAGGAGAGTCCAGAGGTGACACTGAGCGGAGCAATTGAGGGACTGTTTGGGCAGAGTGGCAAATTCCGAGTGCGACTCAGTGAACATCTGACGAGCGACCAGACGGCTCTGTTGCAAAAGGAAAAGGGCAGATGGCAAGTCGCAATGCGCTTTAAGCGCTTCCTTTTTGACTCCGAAAAGAAAATGTATCAATGAAACAATCATATTTGTGACTTCTCAGGCCCGCCTTCTTAATACAGTTATATTGGTCGCGTCTGACGATGTTTTTTCTCAATTTCCACGTATACGTCCGGTTTGCTGCTGATGCGCTGTATTATTTGGGTGCGTTGAGTATTGTTTGATTCTCTTATGGAGACCATTCAAGCGCTACTGTGTACAATTGTCATAGAGTATATATGCTACATGTATGTGTCAGGTTTGCTAATGCAGCTGAGACCAAGTCGCAAGCCGGACGTGACTTCAGTCTGTACCTCTCATGAATAGTATGTACAATAGTCATAGAGTATACTACATGTATGTCTCAGTCCTGCTAGTGCAGCTGAGGCCGACAAATCCAAGTCGCAAGTCGGACCTCTCATGTACCTCTCATGAATAGTATGTACAATAGTCATAGAATATACTACATTTCCATTGGTGTTTGTGCCAGTTTTGCTAATGCGGCTGAGACTGACGAATCCAAGTCGGACGTGACTTGGCGGCGTTTCTCCAATTGACTGTGCAAGAGCTGTTCGAGTTGTTCACGCGCCTGAAACGGTCGGTGTTCGTTGAGAATGTGGTGGATATTGATAAAGAGAGCTTCCAAATCGGTGAGTTTTCGAGCGTACTATCGAGAGAAAGAAGAGAATGATGAGTTGGTGAGTGTGCGATCATGCGACTCACTTGGTCTGGATCGCTCTGAAGGATTTGAATAAGCTCGAGGAAGTTGAAAAGGGCGCTCTGGTGTAACCGACGGAGCTCCTCGCGGATATCTGCGCGATAAAGAGAAGGCGATGTTGAGCAGAGAGCGAAAAAAAAAGAGAAAGAGAGAGAGAGAAAATCACCTTGAGTGGAATCGTAGAGTTTGGTCAATCCCAGCTCTTCCAGGGGACGAATTAAGGGGGCGTTGGCGGCAAACGGTTCTCCAAAGACGGTCAGTGGCGTGCCGTCGGCAGGAGGCGGAGGTGGAGGCGGGGCAGTGCCTGCTTGGACGCGTTCGTTGGTGTACAGTCGCGAGAGCGTTGGAGGCGGCGGAAGCGTGTCTACCAGGCCGGATGCAGCAGCGGCGGCGGCAGCGGCAGCAGCAGTAGCCGAACTAGAGGCGGTCGGCGTTGCTGAGGCAGTACTCATTCAAAATTATTGTCATATTTTGAAGTCAGAAGTAATCAAGTAAATGAAGACGTTTCTTATTATTTTATTATCACTTCATTATCAATCACAAACGAAAAGCGACAACACAAACAGCTCAGAACCACTTTCTAAGCTACGGGAGCGCCGAGAGGGAGCGGAGACAGGTTGGCTAATGGCCAGACAAGTGACGCGATAGACACCAGATACACAATATCCTGAGAGGGACATAAGGCTCTGCCAGCACAAGGGCCGGCACCCAATTATTATTGCACTTGTGCTTTTGTAATAGATCTGGTGACTGTAATGAATAAATGGGTTGTATTCTTATTATTATTATTATTATTATTATTATTATTATTGAATAACATATTGCATGTAATGTACAAAAAACGCAATAACACACTGACATAACACAATCCCTAAGAGAGAAAGAGCACACGAGCGGGGTACTCGGACTTTGCGGCTTCCTGGCAGCGCGCACGGAAGTTTTGAAGGCCTTCATGAATAGACGAGAGCCACAGGTCGCGCGACTGGACGTTGTCTGCTTGCAGAAAGTACGTGCGATGTAGGGTCGTCACAACAAACAGTTCGTTTCCTGCAATTGCTATAATTCCAGATACGGGTACCGCGGGTCAATTGGGAAGGGAGTGTGATGAGTGGGTACCTTTTGCGTGAGACTCGGTGTAGTCGCCAGGGGTTCCAATGCGCACGTCGACAATCTGTACACAAGAAGTCAAAAACGTTGAGTTGCTGTGTAAGAGAGGACCAGTCGAGCGTACCTCACGCACGTCTAACGACCCCATTTGCTTTTGCACACCCGCACCGGGTTCCTTGTCAAAGTACAGGATACGATACTCCCCGTGAAAGGTGAACCAGCGGCGCAACCAGTTCTTGCGGACCTTTCCTCTCTAAACAGTCAAAGAGAGAGAGAGAGAGAGAGTAAAGTGAGTGTTGTGAGCGGATTCGTAAAAAGGGAGTGCTTTGCTGCAACTTCAACTAACGGGGAACACCCACACGCTAGCATACCTTAGTCAGGAAGCCACAGCAGGGGTCGCGGACGCCGCTTTCGGACACGGCAGGACCGACTTTGGAAAAGAAGGACGGTGCGTCGTGTTCGCTCTCACGGTCGTCCTCATCGACCGCGGTCAGCGGCGGCGACGGCACCCGTGGTGGCACGGCAGTCGGTGCGTCTGATGAGAAGAATGAGGGGACGTCGCTCGCGGCGTACTGCGCGTTGGGCTGATGTGCAGGGAAGACAGTGCTCGAGGGCGGATACACTGCGCTCGGCGGATACACAGCGCCCGGTTGGGGCTGCGCCTGTTGCGGAGGGTAGCTGCTACCCGCGGCCGAAGGAGGGTAGGCCATGTTTTAACGATTTAATAGTGTGTGTGAACTGTGAATCTGAGTGGAACTCACTATCATTCACAATCGCTTTCATATTTTTTGCAAAAGAAGACTTTATTCGCTGTCCAATCGCTCCATTCCCCAACCATTGAAGTGAAAAATCATGCCACACGGGTATTGGTAAAGTCTTTAGAGTCATAATTATTTCACAGGAGCAGCGAGCAGTGAACGACAATCTTCTATTCAATCTTCAAAAATCAAAATTCAATCAGTTTTTATTTTTCATGATACTCTTCGCTCTGGTGCTCGCTCTGCTGGGGCCATCTGCGTCGCTCCTGGCCAACGAGTATACACCACTTGACACAGAGTATCTTCTGCCGCAGCCGCGCTCCATGGCAGCCAGTGCTCTGGTGAAGAGTGCGGGTTTTCAGTACACCGACGCGTACTTCATCACGGGTGGGCTCTCGCGCACTCTGGCGCTCAACACGACGTTCGCCTGGCACAGTGTTCTCCAGCGATGGACGTACATTGACACAGGGGACACGTGGTACACGCCACGAATCGGGCATGTTGCGGGGGCGCTGTCCTTCACGCCCGGACACGTCGCAGGCGCGCTCGACGCGGCGACCACCGCCAACGCGTCGGCGCTCGTCATCTACGGCGGCATGGCTGTCAACTTTGACCTGGTGCTGCTTGACTCGGTGTTTGTCTTGGACTACGATGAGGCTGCGGACGCGTGGGCGTGGCGTCAGTGGAACCTCACGACAGGTCCGTCACCGCGCGCCTTTGGCACAGCCGCGACGCACAACAACCAAATTTTCATGTATGGCGGCAACTCCGGCTCGGAAACCAACAACGAAATGTGGCGTCTGAGTCCATCCAAGGGTTGGGAGTTGCTTCCGACCTGCGCTAGTGCGTTTTGTCCCCTTGCCTGTGCCAATGCCATTGGCGTCATGTTTCAAGATGCGTTTGTCGTCTCGGGCGGTGTCCAAGTCACAACCGGTACAAAAGGCTGTGTCCCCCTCCCCCCGTTCTTACCCCTCTTTTTATTATTATTATTATTATCATTATATTTTATCATATATTTTATTCTTTTATTAGGATTGATACTGAGTAACACTTGGGCATACAATACGACCAGCGGCGAATATCTATCCCTCCCTGTCAACACGACTGGCTTCACGGGCACCTACTCGTCGTGTGCCGCGCTGGTAGACGAGCATCTGCTCACTGTATTTGGTGGAGTGGGTGAAAAACACGGCGAGGCGTTTCAGGCGAATCTCGTTCAACTGGACGTAGCAGCGGCGTTCGCTGCGATTGCAAGTGATGAGACTGTCGAACCAAATTTACATTGGGTGACTGTACAAGCTGAAGGCACACCAACGCTGCGTGTGGAGTGCACTGCAACCATTATCAATTCGCTTTTCACCGTGTTTGGTGGTGCCTCGAGTGCCGGTGTGCCTTTGAATGGTCTCTGGCAACTTCACCCACCCACCAACAACTTGGGATTTCCGTCGTGGCTCGAACTCGCTGGAGGCCTCACGGCACCCGAACCCTCTGCGCGTCTCATGAGTGCCATTGCGGTGAGTCAGCAGCGTATTTTTATCTGCTTTGGTTTGTCCGTCTTTTTTATTACCGACTCGTCGCTTGGTGACTGCTGGACGCTCGAACTGAACGTCACCAATGGCTGGTCGCGCATCCAGCGCCCCAACACGCCCACGGCGCGTCAAGCCCACTCACTTACAGCAGTCAACGACAACACACTCATGCTGTATGGCGGCTGCTACGGCGACATGATTACCTCCGATTGTACGTCGCTGTCATCTTCGAATGCACTGTACCGCTTTGACACAATCGAGTACGCGTGGGAGCTCATGCCATTGCCGTCGACTGGACCCGCTTCCTTTGTGCGTTATGGTCATTCAGCACACGCCTTTCACGATGACAGCGACACTGTCGGAATCTTTGTGTGGGGCGGCCGACTCGCACTTGACTCGCGCGCACCTATCACCTCCCCCAAAGAGTCGCTTTTTTTCTTTCTCAACGGCACCGTCGCCGACACGACTGTGAGTGCGTCCGCGAGTGTGCCTCCGCCCCGCTCCTTCTTTGCGTCGGCCCTCGTCAAGGGACGCTTCTTCGTCTATGGTGGGGTGAGCATGCTCACAGGACAGGTGTACAATGACCTGTGGATCCTCAGCAGCGTGACACCGGGTACGGCTAGCATTGGCACATGGACCGAGGTCACCACACAGCAGCCGTGGTTTGTGAATCCGCGAGCGGGCGCGGCGACTGCGACCATTGGCAACAAGATGGTCGTCTTTGGTGGCACCTGGGTGCACAGCAAGACGGTGACTCTGTCCGAATTGGGCACCCTCTACAACACAACGGTCGTGTACAACACGGACACAAATGAGTGGTCTTTTGTGTGTACCGACAACATGTCTCCTCTCATCTATCCTGCGGGCACTGCGACCGGCAATCGCATGTTCGTCTTTGCCGGCGGCGAGTATGTCTTTGGCTCGTCGACTGCCTATCAAATGGAACTGGGCTGTCCGTCCGGCTCGTACGGCGACGTTGCAAGTCGCTGCACGTTGTGTCCGCTAGGCACCTACTCGACTCAGGCGGGCGCCTCGGCATGCACCGACTGCCCAGGCGTCTCCTACAGCAGCACAGAGGGTGCCGCGTCGCTCGACGAGTGCGACGTTTGCCAGCCGGGCACTTGCCACTACCACGGTGTCTGCCACCTTGCTTCCCCCGGCTCGCTTGCCGCCGATTGCGACTGCAACGCCGGTTACCTGCCTCTGGACAGTTGCCATCGTGCCCTTGCCGTTCCCATTGGTCTCGGCGTCACAGCTGCCGTTCTGCTCATTCTGCTCCTTGTTTTCTTCGTGCGTCGTCGTTCACGTCAGTTCCGCAAGACTGAGTCCATCTACGAGCATTTGCTAAAAGAGTCTCACTATCAGGCAAGGAAAAAACACAAACTATTCTCAAGGTCGTTCCTTAACTCGTTTTGATATTGTCGGTGTATAGATTTCGGAATTATCACAATTTTGGCAGATTGATGAAAATGAGCTGAAAATGGATCGAGTGATGGCGCGCGGGGCGTCTGGTGTGGTCTGGCGTGCAGTGTATGATGAGAAGGAGGTTGCGGTGAAGGTTTTGCACGAAGGATTGGTGGAAATGGCGGATTCATCGGAGGAGTTTGAGCGGGAGATTCATTTGATGCGGACGTTGCGTCATGCGAATCTGGTGCCGTTCTTTGGAGCGGGAGTGCTTGAAGGACGACTGCCCTTTTTGGTGACGGAGTGGATGCCACGCACTCTGCGAGGGATGTTGGAGGAGGAGCAGGCACTGGCGTCGACGATTCGTGTGCGACTGGCGACGGATCTTGCGCGTGCCGTGGCCTTTCTCCACTCGCGAGGGTACATTCATCGTGACATTAAGAGTCTCAATTGTCTTGTGTCGAACGCACTGTCGCTTAAATTGGCTGATTTTGGTGAAGCGAAACTGCTGTCGCGTGAAAAGGTGCTCAAGGGAGGCAGAGAAGACGCGAGCGCAATGGTTAGTGGTGCGAAGAATGACAACAGTCAGCGTACACTGACCATTGGAGTGGGCTCACTGTTGTGGCGCGCTCCCGAGATCCACCAGAAGCATCCATTTACACCGGCAGCGGACTGTTTTGCCATTGCGATTGTGCTGTGGGAGATTTGGAGTCCTTCTGCAGAGCTGCCCTTTTCCAATATCTCCTTTTGGGAGTTGCCTGAGCGAGTGATTGGCGGAGTGCGACCGACCGTGCCCATTGGTTGTCTTGTGGGCGATTTAATGGAGCAGCTATGGCAGACGGACCCCGAAGCACGGCCTACTGCGCAGCATGCGTTGGAGGAGTTGCGCAAGCTGGATGAGTAATTGATTTTATTGTTCTTCGGTTCTTTACTGATATTATTAAAATAGTTGCGTACTTTATTGTAAAATTAATAATAATAATAAAAATAAAATTAATAGTAATAATAATAAAAAATTACGAGGAATTATAATAGTTTATTTTATTATTATTATTATTGATGATAATAAGAATAATAAAATAATTATAATAATACATATTAGTCAGTGTACTGGAAGTGACTGGTGTAACAGGGAAGAGCCAATGAGCGGTGTGACTTGGAGCACTGTAAGTTGATGCTAGCGACGAGGCGACAGAGGCAGTGCGAGAGGGAAGAGTCGTCGACAAAAGCAGCGGGGACAGCAGTGCGCTGGAGTACCAAGTCACGATAGGCGCGGAGGACGTGCAGCTCCGAGGCACAATCAAAGCAGTGATCCAGACCGACACGATGCATTTCCTCGTCGCTCAGGGGAACGTCAAAGAAGGATGTCCGGGTGACCGTGTTGAAGTGGAACATGAAATCCTCGTACATTTGGTGATCGTACTCGCGCATTGCGTCCTAAGGAAAAAAGATGATGCATGAGAGGAAGTCGATCTCGAAAATTGACTGGGTCCTGACCGGATCAGTGACAATGAGACGCGTTTCGGTGGTTGTACGCCCGCCCCAGACCGGCAGATACACATCGCCATTGAGGTAGTGCGTTGCAGTGTAGTCAGGGGCACACTTGTCGGTATAGGGCAAGCGGAACTTAAGCATGGCTGCCTTGGGCCGCATTAGCTTGACCCACTGCTCCTGCCACTCCATGTCCACTTGGACTCGACTCTCCTTGCGAAGAGGGTCGTTTGCATTGTCCATGGACCGCACATCACAGATAAATAGTGTGTCCTCGTCGCGCAGGGCCTCTGCAAGTTCATTGGTGAAGTATGTCTGGCGCAGCTTGATCCTGTCCGATGGGGCACACACAAAACTTGCGGGGTCCACCAGCAGCCACTTCATGTCCGGGAACATTCCCGACAAAAAATTGATGTGGTCTCCAGGAGCGGCGCCTACAGATGAATGTTTTGATGAGCGTTCTTTTCTTCTTCTATCTCAATTTGGGTCGCTCCCACACTGTGTGTCTCAAATGGTGTGTTTCACAATGTGTGTGTGTGTGTCAAATGTGTCTCTCCATATCACAATAAACGTCTCTCTATTATCGCATTGTGTGTCTCTCCAAATCACTTTTGTGCATCTCTCTGTCTCACACTGTGTTCACATTGCCTCTCTTTCGGACAAAAATAAAACAGTCTTTACCTGCATACACAACCTTTTTTGCGCGGTGTCCATGAAGGCACAGAAACTCAATCTCCGACAAGAGCAGCTTGCGCTGTCCCCAATGCTCCACTGTCTTCACCTCCCCCTGTCGGCGCTTGTACGACAGGCGCGGCTCAAGCGACGCTGGCGCCACACGGTCTGCTGCCGTCAGTGCCCGTCCCATTTGCACAAAGGCACGTCCGTTTACGAATACCTGATTCAAATGCGGGTTCTGCTTGTACAACTTCACTTGTGCTGCGTCCGTCAGGTGCGCAACAACTCGGTCCCCATGAAGCTCGTTGGGGAGGATGATCCGTCCGCTGCTACCGTCCCGCCGAATCACACACTTAAAGGTCGTGTAGTACTTTTCTCGGTCAAACACAGACCGTGTTGAGCCAACATGACCCGACCGACGGATAATGTCTCTTTCGTCCAATTGAAAGATCTTGCGTCCCGTCGCTGTGTCTGACGCACTCACCAGTGAGCCCACATCGTGACTCTCGTCCAACCGTAGATCCTTGCGTCGCTTTTCAGAGTGATCTACGTGCACTCGGTGCGGCATCAGAATCGCTCCGGTACGCACGTTGCGGAAGCGCATGGTGCCGTCTTGGGAGGGTGCATGTTCGTAGAGCGGTAGTGTGGGCTCGCCCATGCTCTGCCAGATCATTGGCGTCGACCAGCTCATCTCAAGCGTGTGCACGTTGCGCCAACAGTCGCGCTCATCATGCGTCTGTTCCTTGATCCAGTCGGTGGGTCGCTCGGGCGATGGCGATCTCTCGTGCGAGCGACGATGGTGGCGACGCCCGCTCTGTGGCGAGCGATCCCAATCCCGCCTGCGACCGCGGCCTCTCGAGTCGCGACTCGAGTCGCTTGGTGACAAGGGGCCGTCTCCATTCCGCCGATAGGGAGTTTCATTAAGGCGAAGACGACCGACGCGGTGTTGAAGTTCACCGTCGGAAACGGACGAGCTGGATGCCTCCTCAGACGTCTCTCTGGCGCACGGTCGCGTCGACGTCGACGCGTGCTTGTCGTCATGGCTGTCAAAGGCTTCGTCGGAGGCAGATGAGGTCGATACGTGACGAGCTCGCCACTTTGGTGAGAGTGTTTGTTTTGATTTTGCATTTGCGACAGTTGCTTCTGAAATTGAAGCGGATGCGAGTGAACCGCCGCTCTTGGTGGGCGGTTCACCCGGTTGGTCGTTCATAAACCAAAGTGAGGGTAAGAATTGAAAGCAATGAATAGAATTGAGTGAAATAATTTCGTATTGATGAATGGCCAATGTAATGTATGTATCGGGAAGGTGTTAAGAAATAGAAAAATCTATTGTCTTATTATTGTCGATTAATGTGCCATACTACAACTTAATGCAAACGAATTGGAAATATATTGACGTATACTAGTGAACAGAATAAAGTATACATCTTTTAGTTTATTGCCTCGACGGCACTCTCTGTCGCTTCGCGGAGCAATCTGTTTCTCCGTCGAATGTCCACAAAGAGAAACCCGACGAGCGACAGTCCCAACACAGCACATTGACACCAGATTTGCGTCAGCGTTCCGTCGGGCCCATGAACTGGCACAGGAATCGCATAATAATACCTATCACATACATCACATTAATTATTAATCCGCTCTAAGCTGCTATTTTTTTTGTTGCTCTGTCTCTTTCACACACACACACACACACACACATATATATATATAATTATATATATAAATATAATAATATACTCGCTCATTCATTACCCGACAAGTGAACCGATATTTTGCCACAGTTGAAAAATGACAAAAGACGCAACCGAGTCCATTCCAACGGGATACAACTGGCCCAACAGCGCATAAACCTTTCAAAACAAAACAAAAAAGAACGAGAGAGAAACATTAATATGAGTATAACTCAGAATAACTTATTTGGGCTCTGACTTGAGTGTTGAATCCACTGTCGCCCAAACCCAAAAAGACCGCTAAAGTGAAAGGGAACAAATTATGAAAAACACAACTAACGTTATGCATACCAGCACACCAGGCACTCCAAGGAGCACAGTAGGACTGGACACACAGCTGATGGTCCGTTTCATGTGGGTTGCGCTGAAGGACCACGGTGAAGTAGAGTCCAAAAGCGTAAAAAATGGTCCCCATGACAACGCCAGCACTGCGACCAATGCGGTCAGAGACGGCACCAATGACAAAGCCACCAACAGCATCGCCTACACCTGCACCAACCATGACCAGCCCGATGATTTTGGGATCGAGCAACTGTGGGAATTCGCCCGTCCAAAAAGAAAGCTCAAAGCCGGTGAGGAAGAAGATGGGCCACAGCGCAATGAGGGTCGGGTTAAGCAAGAGACGCCAGACGGCGCGCAGGGTGCCCATGATGCCGGCACGACGGCGCTCTTCCGCCAGTGGATCGAGTACGGTGTTGGGCAGTGTTGGGGCGCGACGCAGCAGCACAAGCATGAGTGTACCGGCGGCCGCAATGACCGAGAAGGTGGTAAAAACCATGGTTTGCGTGAGCATCTGGAAGAGATAGAATGCAATGAGGTTGCCAATGATGTTACACAGTTGAAAGATGCCCCAGAAGATGCCGCTGTTGCGACCGTAGTCTTCTGGTGTCGAGTTGGACGTCAGATAGGCGCCCAGTGCCACCCACAGGATGGCCGCACCAAAGCCAATGACAACGGACATGGCGTAGACAACACCAGGAATGACGTGCACCAGAGACACAATGTAGACAACGTAGCAGAGGCCGCCCAGGAAGAGGGTGATGCGCTCGCCGATGCGCTGCACAATGTACGGCGTGACAATCACCGATGCCGCTACGACGCCATAGAGGATGCTCAGCGACGTGTTACCCACGCCCGGTGGTAACAGTGTCGTGACAAAGTTTTGCACTGTGTTGTACGCAACAAAGAGCACCATCAGCGACAGAGAGACCCAAATCACATTGAACATTCGAATGCGAACGCGTCCGCCAAACATGGTTGGCTCCTCCTCCGCACTCTACGTCGAAAAACAGCCCTTTTCAGCACGAGAATCAAACGACCGTCGCAGCACTCTTAAGAATGGGACGGAATGCAAGGCATACAGAGACGCCCCTTACCTCAAGCAGCGGTTTCTCTTCGTCTCCGTAAGCCATAACTTTTGTTGTTGTGTTTTTTTTTCTTTTTCTTCTTCTTTTTTTTTTCGTGTTGGTACAGGCAACTCCAGTCAAGACTCAACACTTGCAGAAGTGTTTGTAGAGGAGGTGCAGAATCTGTGCTAGGAATTAGGGAAAGGATTAGATATTAGTGATAACAAATTACAAAATAATTAATACTAATAATTATTATTTTTAAATTTTTTGCAATCAAACTAATCAGTAAAATATTTTCTTTCACTTCTCTCTCGTTCGTTACTGAATACTAACCATTATGTCTGGACGTGGCAAAAAAACAGGCGGTTCAGGTCGCGGGAAGCAGTCGCGTTCGTCGCGCGCTGGTCTGCAAGTAAGTACATGAAACTGTCATTGTGACGAGAAACGAACGAAAATCGAACGGGGCGGAAGGCAGAAGGATGCGAGGCTATTACGAGCCGTAGTCCAGCAGTGGCCAGTGGGTGATAGTACTGAATACTGACATGAGCCGTGCCGCATTGGCTGTTTCCCCGAGAGGCGACAATCTCACGCAGTGTTGTCGTTTTACCGTAGTTCCCTGTTGGCCGTATCCACCGCCTCCTGCGCAAGGGACACTACGCACAGCGTATTGGTGCGGGTGCCCCCGTCTACCTGGCGGCCGTCATGGAGTACCTCGGTGCGGAAATCCTTGAGTTGGCCGGAAATGTCGCGCGCGACCACAAGAAGTTGCGTATCAATCCTCGACACCTACAACTTGCCCTCCGCAACGACGAGGAGCTCAACAAGCTGTTGTCGGGAGTAATTGTTGCTCAAGGCGGGGTGATTCCCAATGTTCACCCTGTGTTGCGCCCACGACGTCGATCAAATGCCAAACCGAAGAGTTGGATTTTCGCCACACGACTGACGCATCGCGGAAAAGTGTTTGGCACGTATCAAACTTGCCAGTACGCCCATGTTCCCAAGCTTACGGCTGCAATGCTCGAGCCATTTACCAGGTTCAAGACGTTTGACGATTTGATGGCGCTCAGCGACGACGAGCGTCAGTCACTGCTCACACGCTCCGTCACTGACTGCGTCTTAGAGCTGAACCCACGACGGAGAGTCTTCTATGTCGACTCGCAAGGTTGTGTTATTTGGTATCTCAACGACGACGGGACTGTTGGAACGGCGCTCAATATTCCTGCGGAAGTGGTCGCGTCGTCGCTTGCGGAGTTCCTCGCACGCATGGATCTCGAGAATCGTATTTGGCTCCACTCGAATAATTATGGCGATCACCTGCTCACCGACCACGCCAAAGAGTACCTCGCCTTGTTAGAGGAAAAGGCGCCTCATTTTTCCCATCTTAAGTCTCCTTTCTAATCCGCCTGAGCGAATCCCCTGGGAATGCCAGAGCTCCACAAGGGAGTCCACGAAATAAAAAGATTGAACAGCCATAATAATAATAATTATCAATCTTATTTTTATTATTGAACTCAGCTGGGAACTTCAACTCTCCCAAGTAGCTTCGTGTAAATTTGCCATTTCGGTATTCGTCACTCTTTGACCTGGGCGCGGACGACTGGGCAAGACCCTGGGTGTTCGCACTGAGAAATTTCATCGAAAAAACAAACTGATCGCGCGAGAAACTGTATAAAACATCAAACCACCTTAAAGAAAGAGTCGAATGCGTCGAATCTCAGTCAAGTTCGAAATTTTTATTGCTAACATTTTTATTCAGAATCTACCTTCAAGCTAGATGCGCTCTATTGAGAATTTCATTGTCGTTGCCGCGCTCCTTCATCAAGCGAGCGCGCTCTTGACGGTATGAAAATTCATGCGAAAATATATGAGAATACAACCCATATATGAAGTGTGGACGAAACCTCGACTTTTTTTTTATTTTCGCCTCTTCATCATAACTACCGCCCACCCCAATACTCGCAATAGTTTAAATAATTTGCACTACACACGCAACTGGCCCAGTTTGGTGCTTGTAGCGCTCGCGCTTTTTTTTTTAATCTTTTTTGTGGTCCGACAAAATTCCGACAAAATTTATTTTGGCCTCTCTTTCTCCCGCGATGCACGCTGATGACAATTGACAAACGCCCTACTAGAGTGAGTGAGTAACGAGACAGACTACTAGTATCATATCTGTCACGACGGGGTTGTTTTTCTTCAAATTCTCTCGTCTATTCTCCTCGTGTGCTTTCTAAAGCTGAGTCGGCTCGTTCGGCCGTCATTTTTCTCCGCTCTCTCTCGATTCCTGTAGCCAGTAGCTTAAAAAGAGTGAGTTAGAAAGTGGTTCTGAGCTGTTTGCGTTGTTGGTTTTCGTTTGTGTTCGATAACAAATTGGAAATGTCTTCTTCTTCTTATCTTCTATTGATTGACGTGCAGTCGTTGCATCACTTGTCAGCCTGTTTGAAGTTTAGAACGTGGATTTACGTGGTTCTGAGCTGTTTGTGTTAACGTTAATGTCGCTTTTTGTTTGTGACTGATAAAAATTGAAGAAGAAGAGAAGGAGAGTACTCTGATGAAACTCTGATAATAATACCAGCAATAATAATAATAATAATAATAATAATAATAATAATAATAATAATAATAATAATAATAATAATAATAATAATAATAATAATAACAATCTTTGTCATACTCTTGATTGACACACTGCTTCTCCACCAAATTTCTTTCAGTGTTCAACCAATGGCGACTGCTACAACGGTGCCTACTGTTCAACCAACACGACTGTTTGCGAATGCCAACCGGGCTATGGCGGGGACTACTGCGAAGACTTTGTGGAGTCGTGTCACAATGACTCGTTCTGCCAGCACAACGCTGCGTGCCGGGGGATCGCGTCGGCCATCATAGGCCCTGTTCAGCCGCCATACATCTCTGCGTCAACTCTCCCGCCGTATGATTGCAATATTCCCTTTTCGTCGGCCATTACGCTGCGTGTTGTGTACGCCAACGTGTGTGAGCAACTCAACGCCACCACGTCCGCCATCGTCATCTCGAGCGTCTCCATTGACTTCAGCAGTGTCTCTAATCCAGCAGACGTCAATATCACCGCTTCGGTGTATACCAGCTCGTCTATTGACGCCGTCACGGCGGCATTGGTCTTTCTTTCGTCGGGCCGTCTCCCTCTCGCCCTTGTTGCTGCCAGTCTCCCCCAATCAACCTTTGCCAGCATTCCCCTGTCGCCTCCGATCACCATCTCGTGTAGCAGCCCCACAAACATCCTCGTCCAGCTTGATGTTCCCGATGGTGAGCCCACACAGACGACGGTTACCCTCTCCAAGTTTCATGCAGCCCCGAGCCTCAGTCCGTTGAGCATCATCCGACAGAGCGGACCGTGCACGACAAATATGTTCGAGACACTCTCTCCCTTTACATCGTCTCTTTCGTTGGGCCTCGATGTGCCAATGAGCACAGAATGCCTTTGTCTCGCCGGCTCAACGGGCGCCCAGTGCCAGATCAACATCGACGACTGTGCCTCGTCTCCATGCAGCCATAACGCCACTTGCGTCGACCGCCTCGATGCCTTTGAGTGTATTTGTCCCCTTGGAACATCTGGCATTCGTTGTGAGTCGGACATTGACGAATGCGAGTCGAACCCGTGCATGAACGGTGCCAATTGCACTGAAGGTACACCCATTGATGTTTGTTTTTTCTCTCCCCTTTCTCTCTCTCTCTTTCTTATTTCCTTCTTTTCTCAGGCCCCAATTTCGCGAATTACACATGTGACTGTGCTCTCGGTTACACAGGACAAGCCTGTGAAGCAAACATCAACGAAGTATTCAACGTTAATATTATTATTTCTAATAATTATTATAATTATTTTGTTTTGTCTGATTTTTATTCGACTTCCTCCGCTCATGTCATTCTCTCTCACTCTATCACTTTTGTTTTGTCTCTTCCTCCACTCATGTCATTCTCTCTTACTCTATCACTTTTGTCTCTTTCTCCATCCATTTTACTCACTCACTTTATCACTTTCGTCTCTTACTCCCTCCTTTCTATTTTTTCTCGCTCTCCGTGCCTCTTACTCAGTGCCTGTCGAACCCCTGCAAAAACGGCGCTCTCTGCACAGACAACGTGGGGGCATTCTCGTGCGCGTGTCTGGTAGACTACACGGGAGTCCAGTGCGAGGTGGAGATCAACGTGTGCCTCTCAAACCCCTGCATGAACTCGGCGACCTGTATTGACCTGAGTGACACGCAATTCGTCTGCAGTTGCCCGGGTGGCTACACCGGTTCTTTGTGTCAGACAATCATCGACGAAGTACGTAAAATGAGAAAGAAGAATTAGTATTACAAAACAAACACTGCTTGTCTCCTAGTGCGAGTCTTCACCCTGTCAAAATGAGGGAACGTGCCACGAGACCAATGATGATGCCAAGACGCGCTCTGTGGACGTATTTGGGGAGGATGGCACGAATACACCTCAGCCCACCAATGTCTTTCTTGGCATCACTGGAGAGCAGGTGATGCTTTTTCGAGGGAGCGAGCTGAGCGAGCAAGGCATTGTGGCGGGACATATGCTTGAGATGGCACTCGAGCTCGCACTGCAGCCTGGCGAATTTCAGAGCGAACACCTCGTGAATATCTCCATCATGCAGACGCATCTCTCCGAACTGAGCCAGACCATCTTCTCGGGAACGCACTTGCAGCAGCTCGTGCGTGTCGTTTCAAGCGCCTCACTCACCATTCCCGTCGCCTTCACCGGCCCTATCCGTTTCCCCTTCAACCCTTTCTTCTCGTACCAGCCGGCGAGTTCCTCAGGCCCTAACCTGATTGTTGTGATGAACGCTACCTCAGTGACCGGCAGTCCTTCACAGGCATCCATGATCATGAGCGACACTTCCTTTCCCTCTCAAGTCGTGCGCTTCGCGTCGCCCTCTCCCAGCACTATCCTCAGCACCTCACGTGCAAACGTTGCCTTCACAGCTTATGCCACATTGCCTGTTGACGATTTCTTCCGTTGCGATTGTACTTTTGGGTTTACTGGCACTCTGTGTGAAACCGAAATTAACGAGGTAAACACAATCAATAGAAACAAAAATGAATGTAGGAGTCACGATGTTGATGTAAAAAAAATTGTTTTTTTAGTGCGAGTCTTTGCCCTGTGAGAACAACGCCACCTGCTCCAATCTAGTGAATGCATTTCTTTGTACCTGCCCCACCGGCTATACGGGTATCCACTGTGAGAGCGACATCAACGAGTGCGACGCCGAGCCATGCAGATCGGTCCCGGCGACTCCCTCGGAACTTCCCAATGCTTGCTTCAACACACCCGGCGGGTATTTTTGCTCGTGTCAAGAGCCTACCTACTCGGACAGCACCTCCACCGACTGCATTGATGCCTGTGCGAGTTCTCCTTGCAATCTCTGCTCAACATGCATTGACCAAGCGGTGGGCTTTCGCTGCGATTGCTGTCCTGGCTACACTGGCCCAACGTGTGATGTGAATATTGACGAGTGCCTCTCCTCACCGTGCTCCATTTACGGCACTTGTGTGGATGGTATTGACGGATATACGTGCGCTTGCCTGTACGGAACGACGGGTTTGCTGTGCGAAACTGTCATTGACGAGTGTGCCTCGTCACCATGCGCCAACGATGGCCACTGCACCGAGCCCTCGATTGGGCTCTTCCACTGTACCTGCCCACCAGGTTTTACCGGCGTCCATTGTGACATTGACATCAGCGAGTGTGAGTCATCTCCATGTACCAATGGCGCCTCGTGCTACGAGCCGACAATTGACTCATTTGAGTGCACCTGTGCCGCAGGATTCACCGGAAAGCTGTGCGAGTCGGACATTGATGAGTGCGCCTCGAGTCCTTGCAACCTACTCGCCACCACCACTTGTGTCGATCGTGTGGACACTTTTCTTTGCTCCTGCCACCCTGGCCACACAGGTATGTTGTGTGAGTCTGAAATTGACGAGTGCGCCTCATCACCTTGTCACCCTGTGACGGGTCGCTGCGAGGATAATGATGGCTTTTACTTGTGTCGCTGTACCATCGGCTACACGGGGGCTCTTTGCGAGACTGAAATTGACGAATGTGATTCCAGTCCTTGTCATCACGGCGGCTCGTGTCTTGACCTTGAAGGCGCATTTGATTGCAGCTGCGCGCACGGCTTTACTGGTGAGATTTGTGAATCGGACATGGACGAGTGTGCCTCGTCACCTTGCTCCAACGGCGCCAGTTGTTTGGAGGACACTCACAACAATTTCCAATGCCAGTGTGCCGCGGGATTTACCGGCGTCATCTGTGAGAGTAATATTGACGACTGTCAGTCGGACGTTTGCCTTCAAAGCGGCACATGCATCGACGGTGTCGAAAGCTTCGTGTGTAGCTGTCCTCAAGGCTACATGGGCGTTCTGTGCGAGACCGAAATTGCCGAGTGTCTTTCGCAACCATGCCACAATGAAGGTACATGTGTCGACAATGTGGGCGACTACCAATGCCATTGTCCTGATGGATTCACCGGTGTTACGTGTGAAACGGATTTGGACGAGTGTGAAAGCAACCCATGTGTTCACCAGGGAGTGTGTGTTCAGACCCCGGGAGGGGGTTACATGTGCTCTTGCGCACCGGGATTCACTGGAAATCAATGCGAGTCTGATATTGATGAGGTACAATAATAATAATAATAATAATAATAATAATAATAATAATAATAATAATAATAATAATAATAATAATAATAATAATAATAATAATAATAATAATAATAATAATAATAATAAATAATAATAATAATAATAATAATAATAATAATAATAATAATAATAATAATAATAATAATAATAATAATAATAATAATAATAATAATAATAATAATAATAATAATAATAATAACAACAACAACAACAACAACGACGACGACAACAACAACAGCAACAAAACATGAAAATAAAAATATTAATAGTAATGTAAACTTTCTAATCTCCCTTCTCCTTCTCCTTCGAAGTGCTCTTCATATCCCTGCAAAAACGGTGCCACTTGTCTCGATCTGATTAATCTTTTTGCTTGTGCCTGTGCGACGGGATTCAGTGGATCAAAATGCGAAATTGACAGAGACGAAGTAAGAACAGAGTCAGGAACGCGACCTTGACCACTATTTAATACGAACAATACTATAATAATTATTATTTTCATTCATCTTCACTTTTTGTCTCACCTGTGCAGTGCGCATCATCTCCATGCCAAAACAATAGCACCTGTGTGGACGGACCCAACTCGTTTACTTGCCAGTGTACCCCAGGTTACACGGGAGTCAACTGCGAGACGGAAATTGACGAAGTGAGAAAAGCAGAAAGTCAAACTGGTGTAGTATGACTTCAGTATGACATAACATCTTTTTTCTTTTCTTCGTTGCTGCTCTCCTTTAGTGCACATCGTCTCCTTGTATCAATGGTGGAACGTGTATTGACCAAGTTTCGTCGTACATATGCTCATGTCCAAGCACATTTACCGGTGATCATTGCGAGAGTGATATTAACGAATGTCTCTCGAACCCGTGTCAAAACGGAGCGACATGCAACAACACTGTGGGTGATGTCCACTGTATTTGCCCTCTTGGCTTTACGGGGGTGATTTGTGAGAGTGATATTGACGAGGTAATTCATGTGTGTTTTTAGTTTATAGTCATTTTCAATTTTAACTTAAATAATTATTAAAATTTTTTCTTCTTTGTCCTTGGTGTCGTTCTGATGTAGTGTTCCTCGTCACCGTGTGTCAATGGTGCTCAGTGTATCAACTCGCCCTTGTCCGGCCACTTTTTGTGTCGCTGCCAACTCGGTTTTACTGGTCGTCTTTGTGAAGTGAACAAAGATGAGTGTGCTTCGTCGCCGTGTGTCGGTCCAGGCGCAGTGTGTATTGATGGCATCAATAGCTTTACGTGTAATTGCACGGCCGGTTGGGGTGGCTTTGACTGTGGAACGGACATTGACGAATGTGCTTCAAACTTGTGCGTTGCCAATCACACCGACGCATGTGAGGATGAGGTGAACAGCTACCGATGTGTGTGTAAGGGCGGCTACACTGGTTCGCTGTGCGAAGCGGACATTGACGAGTGCGCTTCGTCGCCATGTGCACACCTGGGAAACTGCACTACAGCTCCTGAAGCGCCGGACGCATTCTCGTGCACTTGTCTCGCTGGTACAACCGGAACGCTGTGCGAGAGTCTCATTGACGAGTGCGAGTCGCAACCTTGCCGGAATGGAGCAATTTGTAAAAGCGATCCAATGATTGTCCAGGCCGGAGAAGTGTCTATGGCAGGTGCAGAGGGACAGCTGAAGAAGGACAGCATCAATGTGTTTGCTGCCCTTGAAGGCACCCAAACCCTTCTGTTTACCTACCAGCAAATCATTTCGAAGCAACCTCCGGTCGCGACAGGCCCCGTCCGTGGTCTTGGTCTCAATTTTGTCGTTGATACACCCCCGCTTTCAGGCCACCTTACAATTTACGGAGCGCTTACCGACCTCCGCGAGGTAAACGCCGAGTTTCCCAACCCTAACTACATGAATCGACTCTTTGACGGTCCTCAAAATTGGACTACCGGCATCAACATGATCAGCTTTGCGGATGACTCGCTTGTCTTCAACCGAAGCAGCACGCTAGGTCTTCTCTTTCGAATCTGTTGGTCGACGCAGCAATCGACCATCGGTGGCGTGAGCCTTATGTCGTACCCCTCGTCGGGTTTCCTGACCACGCTCATGTCCAGCAAACTCTCGCCGACACCAGTGATTGCCTGCAACGAGACGCAAGGACATAGACTCAACGTGATGCCGCAAGCGATTCTTGCCATGTCGGTGCTCGGACCAGCCCCCTTTAATGCGACAGTCGCCGACCAGTTTGCTTGTACGTGCTTGCCCGGGTTTTCGGGCACCCTATGCGAGTCGGACATTGACGAGTGCGCCTCAAGTCCTTGCCAGAACGGTGGCGCCTGTTCTGATCGTGTCAACGCGTTCTCCTGTTCCTGCACCCCTGGCTACACTGATGTGTTCTGCGAAACAGACATTGACGAGTGCGAGAACAACGAGTACTGTGGCAACGCAACCGTGGGCGTATGCAACGACAAAGTGAACGGCTTCAACTGCACCTGCTTCAGTCCAAAGATTGCCAGCGGCGGTCTCAGCTGCACCGACGACTGTCGCTTGGAACCATGCAAGAATGGGGCCAGTTGTATCGACGGCATCAACAGTGTCACCTGTGACTGTGCACCAGGATTTGTGGGATCGACTTGTGAGTCAGAAATAGACGAGTGTGCCTCATCGCCGTGCATTGGCCCGGGCTCTTTGTGTCTCGATTTGATTGACGCGTTCAATTGCACTTGTCAGGCCGGCACGACTGGCATTCTCTGCGAGTCAGACATTCCCGAATGTGACTCGTCGCCTTGCCTTAACGGTGGCTCCTGCAACGAGTCAAGTACCCGCAATTTGTACACCTGTGATTGTTTGGCGCCCTTTACCGGTGTTCACTGCGAGACAGACATTGACGAGGTACAAAAATTCGTTTGCAGTCTTGTGTATTATTACTATTATTAAATAATGATAAAAATAAACTTATGCTCCTGTAGTGCGCCTCGAGCCCCTGTGTCCACGGCACTTGTCTTTCCCCAAGTGGCACGACTGTCATCACTTGCGTGTGTATCCCAGGATACGAAGGATTCTTCTGTGAGACGGACACAAACGAGTGTGCATCATCACCGTGCATAGGCGCCAACTCGACTTGTACTGATTTACTGAATGCCTTTGAATGTGTCTGTGTGGCGGGTCGCACGGGAGTGCTGTGTGAGACGGATATTGACGAGTGTCAGTCAGAGGTGTGTCTCAACGGTGCCACCTGCCACGAGCCAGCACTGGACCAGTGGCAATGTGAGTGCTCTCTTGGCTTTGTCGGCACTCAGTGCGAGAGTGCTGCAGGTCCGGGCGACACGTGTGCTTCCTCGCCGTGTAGTAACGGGGCAATGTGTGTTCGACGCGGCGCACTGTCGAGCCCACCCGACTCTCATTTTTTCCTTTTGTCTGTGCCGGGGAATGCGACGAAAATATCGCTGCCGTTAAGCCTGACAAACTCTACCTTTACCGTGTCGTATCGCGTTCGTGTGGACGAAGTGTTAACCATCACAGCGTTGGGTGCATTTTCAATGGAGGTGCCGTATCTCACGGTAACCATGATTGATGCACATGGGACACTCATTGCACAAGCGACTGTGACACCGCACAACTCGTTTCGCGTGAATGGCATCCTGTACACTCAAGAAGCGGTGTACGGCACTCTCGTTGCCGAACCGGCCGAGTACACTCTTTTTGTGACGTACCCTGGTGGCCACCTCCAACACGACGAGGCGGTCTACTTTAGACGTTCTCAACTGGGCTATTCGACACCGATAGAGTCACAAATTACACAAACATGCATTTGCGCTGGCAACGCCACGAGCTGCGCCTCGTGCAGTGGACCAGCCGATCTCATTCCTGTGGGCGCGTCGTACCAAGCAACACTGACCAATCTGTACGACTACGTATGCGACTGTCCCCCCTGGTTCACCGGTAGCCAATGCGAAACTCGCATTCTTCCGTGTGATCTAAGTCCTTGCAATGCGACTGACCCTCTCGCGAGCTGTGTGAACATGCCCAGCCTAGTCGAGTACGAATGTGAATGCAGCGCCGGCTTCCGCAACGCCAATTGCACTGAAGTTGAACAGACGTGTGACTCGTCTCCGTGCTTGAACACGGGCATATGCAGCGACCATCACACTGTCGGTATTGGCTCCTTCCACACGTGCGACTGCCCGGAAGGCTTCACTGGAGACGTGTGCGAGACGGACATCGAAGAGTGTGCGTCGAGTCCCTGTCTCAATGGCTTTTGCCTTGAGTTTCCTCCTCTTACCACGGGTGTATTTTTCTTGTGTGTCTGCAACGTGGCCTACACCGGTACTTTCTGCGAGACTAATATTGATGATGTAAGACAAAGTCAAAGACACCCCCACAGGAGAGTGAGAAGTGATGATGTACTATTTTTATTTATTATTATTATACTAAGTTTTTGTTATAAATTATTGGGAATATTTGTCTTTTTCTTCTTCTTCTAATTTTTTGTTACTCTTTTTCATTTTCAGTGTCTCTCTCAGCCTTGCATGAATGGAGGAACGTGTCACGATGGTCTTGCCGTGTTCATTTGCGACTGCCCTTCCGGCTATAGTGGAGCAACGTGCGAAACAGACATACCCGAGTGTCAGTCTTTGCCGTGTCTGAACGGGGGCACATGCGGTGAGTCGCAGCCGGACCATTTCCAATGCACTTGTGCTACTGGCTATACCGGACTGACATGTGAGACAGACATTGACGAGTGCGAGTCGAGCCCTTGCTCAAATGGCGGCAACTGCACCGCTCCAGTTCATGTCTCCGACTCATTTGCCTGTCGGTGCCCGCCTGGTTACACAGGTGTCTTGTGCGAGACGGACATTGATGAGTGCGCGACGAATCCGTGCGACAACGCCGGGACCTGTGTCGAAGTTGCCGATCCCTCGGGCGCAACAGCCTCGTTTCACCTCTATCAGTGTACCTGTTCGGCGGGATACACTGGACTGCACTGCGAAACTGAAATTGACGAATGCTCTTCGTCACCATGCTTCAATGGAGGCAGTTGTATTGACGACGTCGCAGCGTACTGGTGCAGCTGTTCCGCCAGTTGGACTGGTGTGCTCTGTGACGTGGACGTGGATGAGTGTGCAGTGGTTAATACAATGGCGATCAACACAATGGCGCTCAATGCGACGGGAGTCAATGCAACGGCAGTCAATGCAACGGCGGTCAATGCTCACTCGATGTTGGTCAACGTAACGGCTTGTCTCAACGGCGGAGAGTGCACGAACCTTGAGGGTTCCTTCAACTGTACCTGCCCCATTTCGTGGGTAGGTGGCATTTGTGATGAACGCGCTAACAACGAGTGTGACTCGTCGCCGTGTATTCACGGTACCTGTGCGATTCACGTCGATCCTGCGGTTGGTTATGCTTGCACATGCGAGGCTGGGTGGATTGGGAAAAATTGTGACGAGGACCTAAACGAGTGTCTCTCATCGCCGTGCCAGAACAGTGGAACGTGCAACCAATTTGCCGAATTGGATACCAAAGACTTTTATCGGTGCTTCTGTGTGCATGGATTCACTGGTGTCAACTGCGAAACGAACATTGATGACTGCGCTCCCTCGCCTTGTCAACCCTATCAAATTTGCCTTGATCACATTGCCAACTACACTTGCGCGTGTCCTCCTGGATTCGAGGGCGATATGTGTGACAGTGATATTGATGAGTGCGTTTCGTCACCCTGTGCCGCCAATGCCACCTGCATCAATCTTATTGATGCTTTCAATTGCACATGTATTCCTGGTATGGCTGGCGAACTATGCGACATAAACATTGATGAGTGCGCCAGCAGTCCCTGTGCCTCTAATAGCACATGTCAGGATGGTATAGGCAGTTACATGTGTGACTGTATCAATGGATTCACCGGCACCGAGTGTCAGACTGACATTGACGAGGTACCCCCCATATAATATAAATAATCTAATAATTGTATTCAATTTTCTACGCGATTCACTAACTTTTTTTAAATGGTTGTAGTGCGCATCCGAGCCATGCGAGAATAGCGTAACCTGCATCGATGGGTTGAACGGCTTTGTGTGCGTCTGTGTTACCGGCTACACGGGTGTTTTGTGTGAGGTGAACATTGACGAGTGTGCGTCGAGTCCGTGCGAGAACGCAGGCGAATGTTTTGACGGAGTTGTCTCGACTGTTTGCGACTGTGCGAAAGGCTGGAAAGGCGACACTTGCAATGTGGCCGTCGATGAGTGTGCCTCGTCTCCGTGTGCAAACAATGCAACCTGCATTGATGGTCATGATCACTATGAATGTATGTGTGCTCCTGGTTGGACCGGTGCTGCATGTTCCGAACAGGTGACATATTGCCACTCGCAGCCGTGCCAGGCTGGCGGGACATGCGTTGACGTCTTTTTGAGCTACGAGTGTGTTTGTCCTGCATCTTTCTTTGGCCTTAACTGCAACTTAAACCGTGAGCGCACATGTAACTCAAATGTTTTGCGCCATGCAGCGCATGTCAATGTGGAGGAGTCCACCAACGGAACTTTTACAGTTGCACCACTAGGTTACTTCAGTGTTAGTCCCTCTGAGACACCCTACCCCCCCTATGACGGCCTTCAAATGTTTGCTGTTCTTTCTATTCCGTTGGATGATGCTTATTCAAACGACGGAACGCATGTTGTCGTGGAGAAGCGGACTCGAAATACGCCCAACTATGCGTTGCTCCTTGTGGACGGAGGCGTGATTGCAGCCGTTTTTGGCAATGAGCTGGTGGTGTCGAATGTGTCATTGCCTCGCGGCAATGACACGGCGCACTTTATCGCTGTCACTTTGATGTCGTCGAGCAACGCCACACAAGACGTAATCTTTGTGCTGAATGGGATGCGCGTGGCGACGGTGTCTCTTGACACGCCCCTTTCAGGGACGAATGTGTTTGGCGGCAATGTGGACGCCACGGTGACGGTTGCAGCCAGTGTTGCAGGCATTGCAACAGGGCTCAACTTTTCTTTGCCGACGACTGTCTCTGCCTCTCTTCCCGGCACCTACTACGAAGTGGGTTTGTGCCAGCCGCTCAACTCGACAGTGTCAGGTTGTGAACGATTGGCATCACCTTGCCACAACGGCGCAACGTGTGTAGACACAGCTCCTGTGGACAGCAGCTGGAACACCCTCGAGTACACGTGTGCGTGTACCGCAGGCTACACTGGTCCTCATTGCATGGAGAACATCGACGAATGTGCTTCACTCCCGTGCCTGAACAACGGGACTTGTTTGGATGCCATGGCAAATTTTTCGTGCGCCTGCCACAGTGGATTTGAGGGATTGCTGTGCGAGAGTGACATTGATGAGTGTTTATCGGGCCCATGCGAGCACAACGGAAATTGTACGGACTTGGTGAATGGCTACCTTTGCGAATGTGTGATCGGGTACACCGGTACAAGGTGTGAGTCGGATGTTGACGAGTGTTCATCGTCGCCCTGTCTCCATGGTGGGAACTGCTCCAACATGATTGCCAGCTATTCCTGTGTGTGCGCGCCCGGCTTTGGTGGACTTGTGTGCGAGACCGAGCTAGACGAGTGCGAGTCCAGCCCATGTTCGAACAATGCATCGTGCACCGACCTTGTCGATGGGTATGTGTGTGTGTGCATGGCAGGCTTCACTGGCAAGGCATGTGAGACGGAGGTGCACGAGTGTGCTTCCAGTCCTTGTTTAAACAACGCCAGCTGCGTTGACCATGTTAAGGGGTACATTTGCGAGTGTGCATCGGGTTGGCATGGTCTCTACTGTGAGGCAGACCAAGACGAGTGTGGATCAAGTCCCTGTGTGAATGCGGCAAGTTGTGTAGATACGGTTGATGGTTTCCTTTGTCAGTGCCTTTTGGGTTTCACCGGTGTCACATGCGCAAGCGATGTTGACGAATGTGCATCGAGTCCTTGTGTGAACGGTGCGTCGTGTCTAGACAACATTGACGGGTATGATTGTGCGTGTGCCTCTGGCTGGCACGGTGCTCACTGTGAAGCGAACATCGACGAATGCGCATCGAGTCCATGTGAGAATGCGGCGAGCTGTGTGGAC
>CALSCP010001965.1:0-11994 GCA_943704425.1 Ministeria vibrans ATCC 50519
TTTCTTCTTATCCTGACGATGCAGCACTACCAACAGGATCAACATAGCGCAGACGGCAAGTACAATGGAAACAGAGATGATGATCACGTTGCGATTGTTCGAAGAGGTGTCGGGAGCAACAAAAAAGGCAGTCACAGGTTCGCACAGGGTCACAGTCATGGTGTTGCCCGAGGTCGTGGGGCCGGCACAGGGGGTAGCCTGCACCCACTCGGAACCATCCGCCGAGGGTACATAGAGGGCGTACTTGCCACTCAGCGTCTCGGTTGACGTGAGCGTTAGCGTCACACCGGCTTCGCGCGTGACTGTCGTGCCCCGGAGCGTTTCAAGAGACACGCGCATCACCGACTCGCCGTTGGGGGTCTTCGGCAGAGCCGAGTCGTTCACCCCGCCCGCGATGGTTACCTTGGACACCTGGTAGTCACCCGCTGCGACATTGGGCACCTGTGCTTTCAGCTGCGTGAAAGAGACCGGTCCACTTGGCTCCAGATCAAGAGCGACGACCGACGTTCCAGACGACGGTGGAACCACACTCGTCATGGGCATACCATTGACCACAGCAAAAACAGCACCGTTGCTGCGACCGTACTGCACCAGACTTGCTGCATTGGTCACACGCACGTGACAGTAAAAATAGACATTGTCCACCGAAGCGACCAGATCCGCGGCGCTCAGCATCGCGTGCTGCACCGTCTTGGTGCTGTCCAGTGCAAAAGGGGTCCAGGTCGAGCAGTTGGCGCGACGCGATGTCAGCGCAACACAAACACTCACGTTGGTAATGGGCGTCAGATCTTCGACCACCGTGAAACCGCACGGCACTCGCTTGTCTTTTCCCAGCAGCACAGTCACATCAGTCGCACCGCGTCCCTCCCACACAGTCACAGCTGGACGCGACCCATCCACTATGTACGCCTTGGCGGTGCGTGCGCACGACGCCACCGGAGTGCGCAGTCCAGTCGTTCGCTGCCAACACGCCTGAACCCGCACCGTCCGTCCGGCCAAAGGAAACACCGTCGTCACATTGACGATGGCATCAAGTGAGCCACTCGCCGCCTCGGCAAAGATCCACTCGGTAGCCTCGACGCCAGTGGCAGCGTCAAACGCATTCAGTAATTGTGTCGCATTGCGTGTCGTCGACAGCCCACCAGCGACACTCAGAACACGGTAGGCGACACCAGCCAGGTCGTTCACGTCTCCCGCATCCGCACGCAGCTCCACCGCCAGCGACTGTGCATAAATGTACTGCACCACATCGTCCACAGTCTTGCCATAGCGATCGCTGCCCAACGCATCGCCCACCACCGCTGTACCCGACGCAGGCACACCCACGTCCGCCACCGCACTCACGGTAAAGGTCCGAGTAGTCGACACACCAGCACCGTTAGTTGCAGTGACGGTGAGCGAACCACTCGCCGCTGTTGTGCCAGCGGCCAAAAACGCCGAAAGAGAGCTGTTGCTCGAGCCCGACGCCAGCGGCGTGCCACTCCAGTCCCACGAGACAGATGACGAGTCGACGCCACTCTCATCGTCATCAACCATAACTTGCAGCACAGAAAGGCCGCCCGTCTCGTTGCTCACCGAGAATGCAGTCTCAATTACGTCACAACTGACACCAAGCGAATTACACAGCGACACAGATGGTGCACTCGTGTCAACCACCAGACTGTTGTTGGCAACGACACGTCGGCAACCATCGACACCATTTACAGTGCAGCACTGTACAGACACACCATAGAGCACACCCTCAAGCGGGAAGGCGGACGCGTCGTCAAGCACCACAGAGTCGCTCGTCTGTGGCGAGGTCATGGACACATTGCCGCGCGTGCAGTCACTGTAGTCGGTGTGGGCCGACGTGCCATTCACTGTCGTCAGGCACACCGTGCACGTGAGACAGCCTGCCGCTGCAACACACGGCGAACGCGCAAGAACGAGCGCATTGCCCGAGCGATTGTAGTAGTGTGTCGCAAGTCGAGAAGGGTCGGTCGAGGGTACGGAACCCTCGAGCCACACCGCGAACGCATCGGGCTTGTCCGTCGAAAGCCAGTCAAAGCCAGGTTCGCCCTGAGTCGGTGTCACACCATCCGACACGGCACAGACGCTCAGTCCGGCAGGATTGAATCCGCACACGTGGATGTAGTAGGTCACTCCGTAGGTCAGACTCAGCTCGGTAAAAGCAAAAGTGTCGGTGTCTTCAAGGAAGCGCGTCCACAGCGTCTTGTTGGCAAAGATGTCAGTCACATCACTCGACGTGCTCCACGTCACGTCATACTTCATGAATAGCCCACCCGCTCGACGGCCCGGCACATAGTCCAGCGACCCAAGAAGACTCGTTGAGTTCTGGGACTTCACACTGGGCAGTTCTCCAATGGCGGCAATCGTCGCCTGCAAAGGGGCACTCTCTGCATCAAAAAATCCCTCCCACGTAAACGCAAGTGACGTCAGGTAGCCCTGAACGTCAATGTCTGTGCCGCCAAAGCCATCGCTGACCGTGCCCGCTGTAGGAGGCGTCGTGTCAAGCAGGGTACCGCGGTTGCACTGAATCGCACTGTACAGCGACCCGCTGTCACGCGCACGCATACACGACACAAGACGCACTCCAGTGGGCAATGCACCAGTGACGGTGTCCAGTTCAGCGTCGCTCAGTCGAGCAATACCACGCGCCACATCATCGGCGGGGATGTTGCGGAAAGGACGCACCTCCGTTCCGCTGAGTGTCCCCACGTAGTGGGCTCTCACTGTCGCGGACACATCGCTACCTCCTGCGCTGGGCCACTCCGTCTCGGTGCCTTCTTGTGGCACACCATCCGATACCGAGAACACAGCCAACTCCAAGTCATACAGCGAATTGACGTCGATGAACTGATCAAAGGCAATAAAGATGGCGCTCGTGTTGCTTGAGAAGGAGTCGTTTGTGCCGTGAAGACTGCCCGTATACAGAGTGCCTGCTTCGGGCGCAACCGTGTCAATAAACACCTCGTCAAAGCCGTTGGCAAGGCTCGGCGTTGCCGTCATGTTCGTCGACGATTTGCTCACGACCTGACCCACACCATTCGAGATGCGCACTGTCGCAGACACACTCACACCGTTGACACCCACTTGCGCGGTGTTGACCACACCCAGACTACACTCGTCCACGGGGAGTGCAATAGGCCCGTACACGTCAAAGGCATTCGGTACACTGGAAATGCCCCACTCACAGCTGACCACGGCACTCTCGGGGTCAGAAACGGTCCACGTCACTGAGAAGACGGCTGCTGAGGCCGTCGCGCCCGTGCTCGACACAATCACCACATCCGTGTCGAACACAGGTGGTGTGTCATCCACCGAAAAGGTAATCGTCTTTTCCGCACCCCATTGGTCCAGGTAGTCCTTGGCCAGGGCGCGCACAATGTACGAAGCGCCGTGCACCAGCGATACCGACACATCGCCGGCACCAAAGCACGAACCCCCCTCCGAGCTGGCACGCGCTGCCGTGCCATTCACACTCGCACCTTCGTTCACAATCTCTTCAATTAGTGTCCCACCCGACGTTTCCAGGCGCAGCTTCACCGCGAGAAGCCCGCTTGACGTATCCTGTGCATCGCGCCAGTTCACACACAAGTGTTGCTCAAGCACACCCTCCGTCGAGTTCACCAGGACCGAATCAGTTACGGCAGTGCCATTGACAAGGAATTCTTCGGTCAGAGTGCCAAGTGATGCAGGCTCAGTGTCCAGCTGCACGCGATCACTCTGTTCTTCCGATACCATCCCGGCGCCATTTTCGACGTAGACACGCACAAAGTACACATGCCCGTCTTCGAGTGCTGACGATCCGCTCACACACAGCAACGCCGCATCAGCACGTAAAATCACCCCCGTTCCAATCACCGTCGCGTTTCCACCGTACATGTCCACTAAAAAGAGTCAAAAATGCATTCATAATAATAATTAGTAAAAGCTAGTTCTCTTCATTTTTTTTTACCAAGATCCCACGAGACGGAACGAACACCCGTCTCGGGATCGCTGGCAAACTGTGTGCTGAGAGCCTCCACACAGATTTGAGCAGTAGTCGTCTGGAACAGTGTGCCGCGCACAGGGGCTAAAGCGCTTTTAACCTCCAACTGAGACACAACGGCAGGAGTGTCGTCCAAGACGAAGGGCTCGCTGCCGGTAATGGTACGCTCAAGGCCCGCGTTGTTTGTCGCCACCACTGTCAGGTAAAGCATCGTCGAGGGCGGGCCCAGCTGCGCGCGCGCCATCGGGAGCAGGTGCGCACGACCTACGCTCACATTGGCAATGATGTCGTCTCCTCCAGCGCTTGTGCCAACGCTCACAACAAAGGTATTCACACCCGACTCGTCGTCTACAATATCGCGCCATGCAACGCACGCATCGCTTCCACCATCCACAAGCGTGGGCACAGTCGGCCCGGCCTCGTACCAGTCCACTGCAATATTCTCGCCAGCACGGCGCTCAAGGTACGCCGTAATGTTGCAAGCGGCAATCAGATCGCCAGAGGTGGGAGGCGTCATGTCAACAATCACTCCATTGCTAAATGCCTCGGAGACTTGTTCGGCCCGATTCGACGCGCGCACACGCGAGTACACAACGTTACCATGTACGTATGCCTGCGACAATGTGACACACGCCGCTCCGCCACCACTCATGTCTTCGTTGTGCTCAATCGTCACAGAGTCGCTCAGCACACTTGATACAAGGCCTGAGATCGGATCGCGCAGAACCATGTCAAGCACGTAGGAGGCAAGGCCGACGGCGACGTGCGACGAGAATCCATTCCACGTCGCACACACTTCCGTCCCACTGCTGAGCTCGGACACATACTCTTGGTCGGTGGCGCCAGTGCCGTCCAACACAATGCCCACCCTGGGCCCGCGCAGCACGGCAATCGTGGGGGGTGCCTGTAACCAAGCCGACAGCAATCCGGCGCCATTGAGTGCACGCACCTCGACGCGGTACGTTGCAAGATGCTCCAACGGCAGGCGAGCGCAGTAGAAAGCCAACGGAAGACTCAGAAGACCGCTGTCAAGCACCGTGGTGACGCCTTGCGATGCGAGAGAGCGCGAAATACGTACCTGATACGCTGTCAGGCCACTCTCATCGTCGGAAAACCCAAAAGCAATGCACAGGCGCAGCGGAGTGGTGACAAAAGGATCGCTTGCATTGGGGCGCAGACCCAACGCATCGTAGTTGTCGCGCGAATCGGCCGCCGTCACCGACACGTACGACGAACTGGGTGGCGTGTAGTCATAGAGAAATGGCTGACTAGAAGCATTTGTGGTCAAGTCAACCAAGTTGGTCGCGGTCACGTCGGCGCGGTACTGGCGTCCTCCCACAAGAGTGAGGCCAGTGAGGGTGACAGAGCGTGCGTCACCATTGCGACTCGCTACTTCAGCTTCAAGTGACAGGACGGGACCGGCCGGTGTGTCGGCAAGCACGTCCACAATGGCGACGGTCACCAGGCGGAGTTGAGTCTCGCGCGCAGTGTCCTCGACAAACGGCAGCCAGGCCACAGGCAGCTGGTCGGTGAGTACATTGACAAAGCCAGCGCCCTGGGGAAGCCACACTCGCTGTGCCACGGGGGCCGTTGTGTCAATGGTGACAGGTCGTGATGAGACACTCGCCCAGTAGTTGCCCGTGGCACGAGCACGTACACTTGCATAGTATGTGTTGGCCTGTTTCAACGCGAGACCCGTCCAATGCACACACAAAAGTCCATCGCTAAAGGTCGTTTCCTGCGTTGTCGCATCCAACGCTGCAAAGTCAACAACATCGCCCAGATCGGACGACGTGCCAAGCGCCGCTTCATACAGCTCGATCGAAGTGCCAAGTGAGGCGAGAAATGGTTCGAAGCAGACACTCAAGGCGCTGGAGTCGGACTGCATGTCTACCGCTTGGCCAATGGTCCGGCTGCCGACAGGTGCCACCACAAGTGCGCTTGTCTCGGGCACGTCTCCCAGAACAAAGCCGTCCGAGTGCGTGGCAGAGACAAGTCCCATCGAGTTGGAAGCGTTCACCGTCACATAGTAACGCTGGTCGGCCACGAGCGACAGGCCAGTGAACGTCATATTGGTTGCCAGACCAGTTGACTGCATGGGATGAATGTCGCATAGGTAGGGGCTTGTGCCAACACACGCATGATAGCCCACAATATCAGACTCGGGCTCGACAAAGCCGACGCGGTTCGGGTCAATGCCAGCTCCAAAGGACGCACCCCAGCTGCGAGACAGAGCTTCGCGACGGGGTCGTGCGTACACTAACACTGTCGAGGGGTAGGTGGCACCACACACGTTCGTGCCATCACTGGCAATGCATGTCTGTGGCGAGCCAATGTCCGACACGCGGACGATGGGCGTCACATGGGCAAGGGGAGCGCCAGCCTTGTTGGCGACTTGAAGCCAACGCAACCACTCGGAGTCGACAAGGTCCAGCATGCCCACGCCTGTGGGACGCGTTGCTTCAACCGCTCCACTAATCAGATGCACGGTGCGATTGCCTACAAGCACACGCGAACCGATGTCCACCGTGTTGCTTGTGTCAACAGAGGAGCGACCAATTTCGCTGGCAGACACGACAAAATTGTCCTTTATCCACGCAGGGACAAAGGTTCGCTGCACACGACACGTCTTGAACACACGCGCTGTCTCGGTGGCCGCACATTGCGTCGCCGCCACACACGAGGGCTTACTCGTGCCATCCGCACCCGCACACTGCGCTTGGCGCAGCTCCTCAGTCGTGCTGCAACCACGCGCGAGCTCAGTGCTGTTTCGTGCGCTAGCGTGCAGCTCGCTTGTGCTCCACACCTGCAAGGTACAGTTGCGCAGGCGTGCCGTGAGGTATCGGTCCGTCACCTGATAGACACTGACGTAACCTGCCGTGCTGCCACACGGTTCGCCACCGCAACTGGCCGAGCATGCTGCACTGGTTGAAGCACGCGTCATCAGTGTGACAGCCTCACCCGCACACGCACACCATCCTGAGGGTCTCATCACTGCGTATGGAGCAATTGAAGCACACGCGGTGATACACGCCGCTGGGCTAGCCTCATTTTCGCCGGCAAGTGTCACGTTGGAGCGTGACGACACTATCGCAACTTGGTCTTCGAAGCATGCTTGCTGGTCCAGCAAAGCGCCAAATGCCCCACCAGTTGCATCAGCAGTGGCCATGCCGTCCGAGAAAGGCGACGCTGAGGTCTGTGCCGCCTCCCATTTGGTGTACACTGAGGCATAGCGACCCGATGCATCGCCGCACAGAACACCCGGGTCACTTGTGCATGGAGTGACGCAGAACGCATCAAGGGTACGTGAAATGTCGCTGGGCAACGAAGAAAAGCAGCGACACTGTCCACCAGAACTCAAAGCATACGAGACGGAGCCAGAACAGGTAGTTGCACACGCCGAGGGAGTGCTTTGCGTCGCAGAGGCAGAATTTGTGACCGCACTATCGGTGCTCCCCTGCAGATCGTAGCAACCACGATATGTTGCTCCCACATGCGCGTACACAGAAGTGTAGCCATCGGCACCACCGCACTTCTGACTCGCATCTGCCGCGCAACTCGTCTCCAACGAATCGTCGCACGCAGTCAGCATGGAATCGATACCATTGGCACAGAAGCAGCCGCCACCGGGTCGCACAAGAGCGTATGCAAGGCGGCCGCCACGACACGCGGCCACACACTCACTAGCTGTTGTCATGGGCGATTCGCGCACCAGAGTGTACAAGGTCGTTTCGCGCGTCGCATTGCCACAGAAACAACCCACATTGTCCTTGACGGAAGAAAAGGGCTCATTCGCCTGATGTACGCACCACCAGCTGCACACCACTTCGTCAATGTCCTGCGGCGCCCAAGCCACATAGCTAAACTCCGAGTCGGCGAGGGGAGACAGCGACGAATTTGAGCTCACTTGGGCAAAGCGGTAGAGAGCCCTCGCAAAGTGAGTGGTGTTGACAAGGCTGCCGTCGCTCTCAAGCGTGAGCGACACCCGGTCACGGAAGCACTGGCGCGTTGGGTATGGCATCTGCACGTCATAAACAGGCGGCGAGTTTGCATTGCGGGTACACAGAGACGCGGCCGCCTGAGTGGTTGAGCTGGGCTGCAACGAGGGTGTGCGCGTGGAGGAGCTGGAAGCCATGCAAATCGAACGACCATTGTCGTCGACGGTGCAATAGCGACTCGCACAGTCGCCGTGTTCGTTGCAACTGTAGCCAAGAGGAACAGAGCCTTCCATCCAAACACACGTGCCATCAGGACGAAGCACGTCGTCGCTCGAAGCGCATCGGAACGCACTCAGAACCTTTGACTCGTCTATTGTGCCGTACACTTCAACTTCGCTGAGGGGTAGCGCACTGGGGCTCGTGTGCTCGAGCCGCACCGTATAGACGTTGTCTATGGGCGCGCTGGGCACCCAATCATGGTAGAACTTCGCCCCCGTGAGAGCCGGCGACGTCTCCAGGAGATTTCCTTTGCGATCGAGAAGCTTAATGACAGCGCCCGAGACAAGGCCGGCCTGGCACGTGCCACCGCCGCCTTCACAGTTGTCCCACGCTACCCACACGCGAATAGAGTGGACAGTGCTCACGTGGCGAAGACTCGTCTGCCACCAAATGTCACCATTGCCCAGTGCCGTGGGTGCTGTGCGTGCGCCTCCCCCCGAGTTACGCGGCTCATTTCTCCCGTCCACACCATACACTGCATCTGCTCCATTTCCGCTCTGGCTGGCAAATCCACCAAGCGCAACGTTGTGACCCTTCGTGCCCGACCGAGTGCGCACTTCCACTTCGGCAATCGAAAGTGCCTGGGTGTTGGGCGCCCACAGACGGATGCGACGAGCAAGAATAGGCGTTGAAAACACGAACTCGGTAACAAAGCGACCCTGACCATTGTGAGACCATAGGGTAGTTGGAACTTCATAGTACACCTCGGTGAATGCGCCGTTGATCCATCGGTACATGGCTAAGCGTGTGGGATTGGGAGGCTGTACACCGTTGCTGATTTCGTGAATAACACGCACAAACGAGACGTACATCTCGCCGGTGTCATCGACAATGCCCAGGTCGCGCGACAAATCAATGTCAAGATTCACAATGCCAGTGGACGGACCAACATTAGCGGTGAGCAGCCCGACATTGACATTGCCGTCAATCACACTTCGAAGAACGCCGAGATTGAACGGCGCAACGCCCTGGCGAATATTGTGAAGAAAACCCCACCAGATGCGGCGATTGTACGCAGCATTGGACAAAATCGCACGATCGTACGTTAGGTCCACTTCACACACACTGTTGGTACACACAAGGCCAGGCAAACAGGGCGAAGACAGTGACATGGTGCAACTCTTGCCAATGGGCACTTCACCCAAACTCCAGACGCACATAGAGGTGAGCGATGTCGTGCCATGGTTTGTGTCCGCTGGCGAGGGACAGACGCGCGAGCAGACGCCACTAGAGCAAAACAGACCAAACTCACTGTTGCCCACGTTCATGCAATCAGCATCGGTTGTGCAACTTTGCCCAAGGGAGTGTCGCACGCTGTCCACGGCGCACCCAAAGGCATTGCTGGACGATGTGCCACAGTCGAGTGCATACGCGACTGCTGTCCGAGCAAATTCGTCAAGGGTCACGTTGCCCACACACGACTGAATGGTCACGATGGAGTCGCCCTCAACAGCCGCGTCGATCAACATAAACTCATCGACAGCCATGCGGCCCCACAGCGGCGATCGCATGTCGCTGTGAGTGTCTTCAAAGGTACCCGAGTTGTACTGGTCACGCGCACCAAAGGAACCACTCGCGCCCGTCAAAAGCGACAGCTGTGGCAACGACCACGACGCCGCGTCAACATTACTAAAAGTACCCATCAAGTCCCAGCCGCCACCGCCACGCTGCATCTCGCAGGCAGTCACGACCAGTTGTCCGGCCGACAGGTCCAGGATGTACAAGCCACTGGGCACATCGGAAAGGGTCTGTGTGCCATCTTGTGCCAGTTGGCTAGCAAGAGCGTCATTACAGCTCGTTCCGTCCGAGTGCAACTCAGTCTGAGGTGTCAAGAAGAGTTCACCGGTGTGAGAGTGAAGAATGGCGACGGGCGCTGGTGCCACCGAGTCTACACTGGAAGAATTGGTGGTCGCATTGGCCGCCAGATCGGCCAAGGGTATCGCATCGGCACTGACAATACTTTCGGGTGCCCATGACGCAGAGCAAGTATCGTTGCGCACGGTGAACTCACGGTCGTGACCCAGGCCATCGAGCACAATGCCACGGTAGGGAGCGGTACGGTCGACTAAGACGCCATTCGTGTACACGACCGTCTTGAGGAGAGCACGCGAATAGCCATGTACCTGCGCAATCACACGTTGACCACTGGGAACGTTCAGATCGTCTAGGTTATCAAAGCAGTACGACAAAAACTGCGCGCCAGTTGAGCTGATGTCAGGCGCGACAAAGGTGACGCGTGGAACAAGGTTGGCCTCGCCTCCAAAGAAGGCGTCGCCCAAACCCACTTCGTAGTGTGTCACGCCGCTGATGGACTCATTGAAAGGAGCCCAACACACACAGATTGTTGAAAAGACAGTGACAGCATTCAGGTCGGGGGCGGCGCATTCGGCATCGAGCGAGTCCTTGATTTCGCCGGGAGTCGGTGGGAAAGGAGCAATGGTGAAGGCATTTGACGACGCCGTGCTTGTGAGACCCGCACCGTTGGTGACAACAGCGGTCGCGTAGATGGGTACGCCATATGGAAGGCTAAGTCCCATGACAGCCGATGGAACAAGGAAGTTGCGCGAGGAGATGGGATCGACGAGATCGGCGAGTCCCGCCGCCGTGCCCCAGGTGTACGACACATGCAAGATGCCCGACTCGGGGTCCACCCAGCCTGGAGCAGACGCACACGCTTGCGACTGCAGGGCGGTGAAAGTAGCATCGATCTGGGGAAAGCAGCCGTCGAAGACTAGGGCGATGGGTGCGGGAGTCGTGTCGATGTAGAAGCCATTGCTGAAGGTAGGCTCGCCGACCACGCCTGCGCCATTCTGGTAGCGTACAAAGCTGGCGACACGAGTGTTCTCAGGCAGCAAGGTGCCATTGGTGAGATGGTGGCACACTTCTCGGTCGGTGTGTGACTCGAGACGAGTGTAATTCAGCAGGTCGTAGGGCACGACGGTGTAGGTACGGGTGGTGACAGAGCAATGGCAATTGGTTGCGTTAAACGTGAAGACTTCGTCGCAGCGGCGCACAATAGTCAGCGCATCTGTTTGTTCGAGAATACCGTCGGCCTTGCCAAAGCAGTCGCCATCAGTGACCTCGGTTGTTACCTGCACGTCTTCGTTGCTACGCGTAAACACACGAATTCCCCACTCGATCCAATTGATGCCGCTGACGATGCGTGAGGGGGTGACAAAACGAGCACACACCACCGTGCGATTCGCTGTGTATGCCAGATCGCCTTCGCCCGCTCCGTCATAGACAGCAACCACAGAGGGTGTTGCAACGTCAACCGTAAAGGGAGGCGCAAAAGAGGTCACGTAGGTATGTGCGCCGTTGAGGGCCTCGACAAAGCAGTAGTACACAATGCCGTGTACAAGAAACAGGTCATCAAAGTAGGCGTATGTGTCAGTGGGAGTGATTGAGATGACACCAACAGTGGTAACAGGGAGGGTCACGGGAACCAGGTAGGTAGACAAGGCCGGGAGGGTAGCACACGCGAGGCGCACCGTGATGATGGCACTGACATTGTCGGAAATGCCACTCAGCTGGAGTGTAATGTTGTTCACCAACGGCGTGTAGAGAGCCTCCTCGTGAACATTTTCGTGGGCGGTCAAAACCGTGACCTGACCGATTTCTGCAGTGGTCAAGTCTACAGTGATGCCATCAGACCAAAGTTCGCGGGTAAGACCAGCAGCGTTCCGTGCACGCACACCGTAGTAGCGGGTGTCGCGATGCTTGAGTTGCACACGCTGGAAATCCAACAAGGTGAAGCCAACAAATGTCCATGGTTTCACATCGGGG
>CALSCP010001966.1:3305-15135 GCA_943704425.1 Ministeria vibrans ATCC 50519
GAACAGTGTGTGTGTGTGTGTGTGTGTGTGTGTGTGTGTGTGTGTGTGTGTGTGTTGTGTGTGTGTGTGTGTGTATCAGGTTGATTGACATGTTGTTTTGCTTTTGAATAGGGGCACCAAGCGAATCACCAACGAAGAGATGCGAGCAAAGGAGCGTCTTGAAGAAGAGCATTACGCCGACCTGCGACGAGCGGCCGAGGTGCACCGACAAGTGCGCAAGCACGCACAGGCGATTGCGAAGCCGGGGATTGACATGACGGTGCTTTGTGAGGAAATTGAAGGGTCTGTGCTGCGTCTGATTGAGGCGGACAAGTTGCAGGCCGGGCGGGGCTTCCCGACAGGCTGCTCAATCAACCACTGTGCAGCGCACTGGACGCCCAACCCAGCAGACCGAGGAAAGATCTTTCTGCAGCAGGGCGATGTGTGCAAGATTGACTTTGGGACGCAGATCCACGGTATAGGGGAAGACGAACAGGGCGGAGACTGAAGGGAAGACTGAGTATGTGTGTGTGTGGTGTAGGGCATATCATCGACTGCGCGTTTACGGTGCATTTTGACACGCAGTTTGATCCGCTGGTGGAGGCAGCCAAGGCAGCAACCAATTGTGGGATCAAGGAGGCCGGCATTGACGCACGCATCAACGAAGTACGCACTGTTGTATACATATATTATATGTATCTTTGTATGTATGTATGTATGTATGTGTGTGTGTATGTATGTATGTATGTATCTTTGTATGTATGTATGTGTGTATGTGTGGTGTTTGAAAAAAAACTCTCTCTCTGTTCTTGTTCTTCTCTGCATGCGCGTGTGACTGAGTTGATTGTATTTGACAAACCATAGATTGGAGCTGCGATCCAGGAGGTGATGGAGTCGTACGAGGTTGAGATTGGGGGTGTTGTTTATCCGGTCAAGTCGATCCGGAACCTCAACGGGCATTCAATTGGGCCGTACCAGATCCACGCAGGGAAGAGTGTGCCGATTGTGGGAGGCACAGAGACTATTTTCATGGAGGAGGGCGAGCTATATGCCATTGAGACGTTTGGGACGACCGGACGCGGGTATGTCAATGAGGAAGGCGAGTGCAGGTACCCAGTGAGAGTGCATCCTTGAATCACACAGCTGACTTTTTATGTGTCTTTTTTGCAAAGTCACTATATGAAGAACTTTAGTGCGCCTCACGTGCCATTGCGTCTGGCGAGTGCCAAGACACTTTTGCGCACCATCAACGAGAATTTTGGCACTTTGGCCTTCTGCAAGCGATGGATCAATGAATTGGGCCAGGCAAAGGTGCTCGGAGGTCTCAAGGTACATTTTGAACCCGTGATTCTCTTCACACTTACTCACTCGCTCGCTTTTTCTGCTGCAGTCACTGGTTGAAGCCAACATCGTCAACCCGTACCCTCCGCTGTGCGACAAGCCCGGCTCGTACACATCGCAGTTTGAGCACACCATTCTCCTCAGACCCACATGCAAAGAGGTCCTTTCTCGTGGCGATGACTATTGAACATTCAGTACACTCTCTGCCTGTGTTTGTTTTCGAATCAACTCATCACACTACTGGTACAGTTGTATGCACTCATCTATCTCCCCTCATTCTCCTTCTTTTCGTTCTGCTTTTGGGCTTTGAATAATTTCTTTGACTCTTCGACTCGATCAGTCGAATAGTTTTCGCTTTTTTTTTTTTTTTTTTCGCACTCACATTCTTCTCATTTCTAACGCTCTGTTCTGAAAAGAGAACCGGTATCCACTTTAAACACCGCCACCGTTGAGCGCCTCTATAGCCCGCCACCGCACTTTTCTGGTATGACGACCCAAAACCATGCGATTCTGTCACCCACCGCGAAACTGACGTCTCCCTCGCCCTGTCGGCCTCTCTGCCGCCTCATTGGCGTCCCCCCTCCGCGCAGCCTTAACCCCCCTGCGCCGCGATGACCATTGGAAAGCCTGCTTCGCGAAAGCGTGGTGCCGGTTCGACCTCGCATCAAAATCACCACCACCATCGTCCCGCGTCGCCGTCGGTCGCGGCCGCCGAAGTGCCTTCGTATGTGTCGACGCGCGCCTCGACGTGGGCGATCAAGCCGACGACGTTCAAGGAGGCCGTCCTGCAGGGTCTCGCCAACGACGGAGGGCTCTTCGTCCCCTCGCAGATTCCACGCGTCGACCGTGCCACCTTTGCCTCGTGGAGACGTCTCTCGCTGCCCCAGCTCTGCACCGAGATCATGTCGCTCTATGTCCCCGTCGAAGACATCTCTCGCAAGCGCCTCAGCGCCCTTGTCGAGCGCAGCTTCGCGTCGTTTGCCCACGCCGACGTCGCGCCCCTTGTGCGTCTCGACGCCGACGAGAGCGCCCCGACGTCCGGCGACCAGTTTCTCCTTGAACTCTTCCACGGACCCACACACGCCTGCAAAGACGTCGCACTGCAGGTCCTCAGCAACCTTCTCGAGTACTTTGTCGACCAGGCAGAGGCAGACGCGAACAACAGCGACAGCGGCTGCAGCGACGACGACGGCGTTCGCGGCCTCACCATCCTGGGCGCAACGAGCGGCGACACGGGCAGCGCCGCCATCCACGCTCTGCGCGGCAAACGCAACATGCGCATCATCATGCTGCACCCCAGCGGCCGCATTGCGCCCCTCCAGGAGCTCCAGATGACGAGCGTCGTCGACGACAATGTTGTCAATGTCGCTGTCGACGGGACCTTTGACGACTGTCAGCGCATGGTCAAGGAGCTCTTTGCCGACCAGACCTTCCGCGACCGCCACCGCCTGGCGGCCATCAACAGCATCAACTGGGCGCGCATTCTCGTCCAAATCTCATACTACTTTTTTGCCTACTTCCAGTGGGAACGCAAGTTTGCACACGAGTCGAGACAGTCGCAGGCACAGCAGCGTGTGCACAGCAACATGAACTCGCTGGGACGCATGGTTGTCTTCAGCGTGCCCACAGGCAACTTTGACGATGCACTCTCCGGCTACTACGCCAAAGAGATGGGACTGCCCATCGAGCGACTGCTCATTGCGACGACTGCCAACGACACAGTGCATCGACTGCTGTCGACGGGCCAGGCCGCCCCGCAACCCGTCGTTCCGTCGCTGGCATCCGCCATGGACATCCAAGTGCCGTCCAACCTCGAGCGGTACGTATACCATCTGTGCCAGGGCGACGAGAAGGCAACGCAGCAGTGCCTTGGCTCCCCCACAACGGGCCTCCAACTCTCCCCGCCCCGTCTTGACCGCGCCCTTCAGGACTTTTGGACGACCAGCTGCGACGACGCTGCCATTTCCGCGCAGATTCACCACACATACTCCCTTGCGCCGACCCACCGCCTCGTGTGCCCCCACACCAGCACCGCCCTCACCGCTGCCACCCGCTTCCTCGCAATCTGCCGCCAGCGCATCTCCCGCGGCCGTCGCAAGACCCTCCCGCCTGTCATCAGCCTTGCCACCGCCCACCCTGCCAAGTTTCCGGTCGTCCTTTCCGCCGCCATCCCATCCCTGTGCCCCTCCCCTCCTTATCCCCCGACGCCCGCTGCCCTTCTTGCTCTCTCCCAAAAGTCTATTCCCTCCCGCGCTGTCTCCCTCCCTTCTTCGGCGCACTCTCTCCGCACCCTCATCAACGACCTCTCGTCCATTGAGTCCTCTCCTCTCTTCTTCGCCAAGTACAACGCAGCCCCCAGCTCTCGTGCCGCCAAGGCCCTCGCCAAGACCCTTGCCGCGTCCCCCTTGGCCATCGCCGCCGCTGCTCAGGCCGAGGCTGCTGCCGCCGCTGCCGCCGCTGCCGCTGCCGCCGCCGCCCTCACCCCTCAACCCTCTGCCAAGGGAAAGTCCAAGCGCTCCCGCAAGGCAGCAGCTTCGACCGATGCGTCGTCGTCAGCTGACGCCTCTTCCTCGTCGTCTTCTCCCTCCCCCTCCTCTTCCTCCTCCTCCTCCTCCTCCTCGTGGCTTCTCCGTGGCTCGCTTGTCGTGGCTGCCGCCGTGGCTGTCGGCGTCTTCCTGGCTCGTCGTCGCTAATGCGTTGTGTGCCTCATGTGTGCGCTTGTCCGAATGTGTGTGTGTTTGAATACAAGTTTGTCAAAATCCAATAATACTACCAATTCATCCTTGTTGCTTCTTCCGTAGCTTCGAAAGTGGTTCTGAGCTGTTTGTGTTGTCGCTTTTGTTTGTGATTGCATTTTATGAAGTTCTTAACTTATTAAGTTTTAGTATTAGACTAATAGACTTTAGTCTTGTTTGTTCTTATTGCACCATGACCACCCTTATCATTTCTCCCGACTATGCATATGTCATGGGCGCTGCCATCTCAAGCATTTTTGTGATTGCTTGGAAGGTAAAAAAAAGAAACGTTTTTTTTTTGTCTTTTTCACTCACTCACTGAGTCACTCACGCACTCCCTCTGGCGTAGGGTATCCGCGTTGGCAAGGCGCGCAAGAAGTACGATGTGAAGTACCCTGACATGTACTCAGACAAGCACGTACGTGGAGCGAAGCAAAGCGCCGCTTTGTCCTTTGATTTGACTCTCCTCTCCTCTCCTCTCCTCTCGTCTCCTCTCCTCTTCTTCAGCCCATCTTCAACTGCGTCCAGCGTGCTCACCAGAACACCCTGGAAAACTACCCCCAATTCCTGATCTGTCTCTTTCTCGGCGGTCTCTACTACCCGGTAAGGAAGAGTGAATGTTACATTGCCTTTGTGACACGTAGCAGAGAAGAATTGCGAATCACACTCATTATGCCATGTCCTACACCCTAACCCTCACTGTTAATGTTGATTGTATCTGTGAATCACACACTCATTATGTCTCACTCCTTCGCTGTTGATATTGATTACATCTGTAAATCACACTCATTGTGACTGTTATGTCTTACTCCCTCACTGTGAATGCGCATTTGTCTAATCAACCCTTCACCTCATCCCTTCTATCTGCAGCGTGTCACAGGCGCCGCTGGTTTCCTCTGGGTCATCTCGCGCATTTTCTACGCTCTCGGCTACTCTACAGGCGACCCCAAGAAGCGCATGCAGGGCAGCTTTGGCTACCTTGGTATCCTAGTCCTTCTTGGTACTGCAATCGGCTCAACCTTGCACGTTGCTGGTGTTCTCCACTAATTCATTAAAATATGAAGTGAAGCGTAACTCTTATCCCATTAGAAGACAGTTTATTTTTAAAAATTTCAATAAATACAATCATTATACTCACTTTTGGTGCTTGGCAAACGAAACAAAAACCTGCTCAAGCGACGTCTGATTGACGGAATAGTCTGCAACAAGACCCGACGCACGCGCTCGCTCCATAGTGTCAAAGATCACAGCAAGCGTCGACTCGCGCACTCGGTAGCACAGTGAGCCCCGATGTTCCTCCTTGAGCTCACACTCGTGGAAGTGCTCTCGCACAAACCCTTTCACTTCACTCATGCGCTGTACCCATCCACTCTCTTCGTCGTCAGTGCCGTCGCGCGTACGACTGTCGCTCCGCTGCAAGTTCCCCTCGTTCACCTCAATCGCAAGAGTGTATCCACTGCCAAAGCGCGTCTTCAAGTGCTGCGGCGACCCAATGCACTGCAGTCGTCCGTTCACCATCACACTCACACGCTCACACAGTTGCTCACACTCCGCCATCGAATGACTCGTGTACACAATGGACCGACCGCTCTGCGCCAATTCACGCACAAGATCACTCAAAAAGCGCCGTGCTCCCGGATCCATTCCTGACGTGGGCTCGTCCAGAAACACCACCGAAGGATTGCCCACAAGCGCAATGGCCGTGCTCAACTTGCGCTTGTTCCCTCCACTGTACATGTATACCGGCTTGTCTGCGTGCGCCATCAGCTGCAGCCGGCGCAACAGCACCTCCACCACACGCGGTACACGTGCCTCGGGTGTGCCACGCAGTCGCGCATACAGCTGCAGTGTCTCCCGACCCGACAGCAGCTCATTCAGCGCGTCAAATTGTGGACAGTACCCAATGTTGTCCTGCACCCGTCGCATCTTCGTCAAAATACTGTACTCTCCCACCTTGGCATTGCCTCGTGTCACATCCAAATCCCCAGTCAGCATCTTAAACGTCGAAGTCTACACAATAAAACAAAAACATTCAGTTTCTTCGTTCTTCTCCATGTATTTGTTTCACCTTTCCCGCCCCATTGACGCCCAACAGTCCAAACACTTCGCCACTGTGCACGCCAAACGTAAGCCCATCCACCGCCAAAAACGGCTTCCCCCATCGCCCCACATACACCTTTGTAAGGTTCTTGACGCGCAGTCGATCACCACTCTCCAGCGCACCCAGTCCATAGATACGCTGCCGTTCGGCAACCACATCCTCATCTTCATCCTCGTCATTGCGCCGCCCGTCCACCGTGCCCATCACCAGTGCCATCGCTGCCTCGTCCGCATTGCGTTGTTGGTGTGTCAACCCGTCTCGTTCACTCTGCCCCAGTCCATCCTCCTCCTCCTCCTCTTCACTCTCATCATCATCTGCCATCAGACGTGCGCCGTCATCAGTAGTAGTATTCATATTCACATTATCACAATCTTGGCCTTGACCTTCGCCCTCTACGACACGAAACTCGCTAAACCACTGCGGTCGCAACGAGTGCAGCCACGACATGAGGCCCGGAAAGGCACGCAAACAGTCCTTCTTCATCCGCAACTTGGCCACTCGCCACCAATCCTGTCGCAAAAAGAATCGTCGCTCCAGCAGCAGCACAAACACAAAAAAGACAACGGACTCAATGGCCATGAACACAAGGTTGCGTCCAAGCATCTCCCATGCCAACGGATCAGGCACAGACGAATAGCCAAGCGTCACTTGCAAATCGGTCGCACTGTCGCCCGTGTCCGACGCAAGGTAGGTGCGGAGAAACTGGATAAACGCCAGGTCCATCAGACCACGTCCCAGGCAGTAGTTGGGAAAGAGCAAGAAGACATACTTGAGAATGTGGTTAGTGTGTGCCAGGTGCGGGTCGTCGCGAAATAGCTCAAGAATGAAGGTCGCCACACTCGTGGTGGTTCCCGTGAACACATTCAGGCAAATGAGCAGCACATACGCACTGCTAGGCACCGCAAAGAGAAACGACAGCATGTACATCAGCGGCGTCATCGACAGACCGTACAGCAGAAAGAGTAGCACTACAGCCCCAAAGTTGGCTCCCGTGTACGCTGGCAGCTGAAACGCCAGGAAAATAAGAAAGCAGATACTCGAGGGTACCAAGAACGACAGCAAGTCGTACGCCAGCGTCGACAGCCAATATGACGTGCCACCCACACCCGAGACAAACTGCAAATGCTTGGCGCGACTCGTGCGCTCTTGCACCAAAAACAACGCATATGACGCAGGCACAAATGCCATGGCAATGATCACCATCAGCGCCACCACCAGATCTGTGCCGTCCGCCTGCACCGACGAGCCCTTGTCCGACAGGGTTTGTGGAAACGGCTGAATCGACAGCACAAACCGTCGCGTCGGCTCGTCGACGCGCACTCCTTCAGTGTAACGCAGAATTGCACTTTCCAGCAAAGACAAGTACACATTGAGCGAGTACTTGTTCTGTTCGCGATGCCACACCGTCACGTTGGGTAGCAGATAGTGCGACAGATTGTAGGCTGCATTGGCGACCACACTCCCGGTGTTGTCGACTCGCGTGTCAAATGTGAAGCCACCCTGAACACGACGAGGAAAGCGCGCATAGTTGGCCGGCTCCAGTGTATACCGGCTCATGTCCTGCGGCGTAATATCCGTGAAGAAGTCGTTGGGTCCCAACAACGTCTGCAGGTGCGCGTACAACTCGTTGACGACGGGGGTGCGTTCGCCGTAGAATGCCACCAAAATCTCGTTGGGTGTCTCAAAATAGTCGGTCGTCAGCTTCACCATGGGATAGTCGCCGGCAGTACTCGGGTACACACTTGCAACAATCATGGCAAGAAACACAAAGCACGCGGGCAGCACCAGCTGAGAGACTACCGCCTTCTTGTCACGCTTCGAGTGATGAAGTCGTTTCATGAGCAACGCACGCACTCGCTGTAACGTCAGCCACACACCCCGCGAGCGATCCTGCTCAATGTCCAACACCACATCAAGAGATTCCTCCGCCACATCGTTTTCATCAGCGCGCGTCGCGGTCCCGCTCACCACCACAGCATCATGCTCATGACTGTATCCCGTTTCCTCGTGCCCCTCAGCCTGCTCGTTGTCTTGAGGCGTCTCTCCAAGTGCACTCATCTCCATGGTATCTTCCTCGCCAACGTGCACAAATGCACGACGGTTGGGCCGTGCACGCGAGGGTCCACTGCCAAAAAACAGCTCTTTCGTTTTGGACACAAGTCGACGTGGTGAACAGAGCGTACTCGTAGTGGTAGCACTCACGCCGTCATCGTTACCCATGTCATCCGACTGCTTGCCTACCAGTCGATCTGCCTGGTCTGTTACCGCAAAGAACACCTCCTCAACAGTGGCACAGTCCACGCCGCAGCTTGCCACACGCGGCTCGTCCGCCAGCGCCCGAAACAGAGCCGGGAATGCTCCAGTGCGCGCATAAGGAAGCAGAAGCGACAAGTTACTGCTCGTGCCTCGTGTGGCCACTTCGGCATCGGGAACGTACTGCCGCACCAGTCCAATTGCCGCTTCCCGTGCACTCGACCCATCAGCATTGTCGTCGCTTCGTTCGTTCTCGCTCCCTTCCACCACCAGCGACATATTGAGATGGTAGCCACGGCCAAAGCGGTCCTTGACAAACATCTTCGAGCCGGCACAGCAGAGACGACCCTCGGCCAGAATTAACACTCGATCCGCTAACACATCCACCTCGTCCATGTGGTGTGTCGACAACATCACTGTGCGTTCATCACCCTTAAAGTGCAAAATCAAGTCCCAAATCTGTCGTCGCGCATACGGATCCACACCTGCCGTCGGCTCGTCCAAAATTACAACTTTCGATCCGCCAATCAGTGCCATGGCAATCGATAGTTTGCGCTTCATGCCGCCCGACAGTGTTTGCGTCTGTGCATGGCGCTACGCGACGCAGAAAAAAAAAAAAAAAAGTAGGGAATGGAAGAAGAGAGAGCGATAAAAAAGAATGAGACTGTGCGTCCTGGTTGCACTGATATCAAATATTTACCTTGTCCAGAAGAGCAACATCAACAAGCATCGCCTCCACGCATGCCTGGATTTCACTCTTGGGAACACCTTTCAGAGTACAGTAGAACTAAACAATAATTACAAATATATTAAAATGATTCGCCTTGACCCGCCGTGCGTACTTTCATGTGTTCTTCCACTGTCAACAAGTCCCACAGAATGTTGTGTTGTGGGCAAATACCGAGCGACGAACGCACCGCATCCATGTGTGTGCGGATGTCACAGTTGTTCACCAGTGCTGTGCCCGTGGTCGGTGGAAAAAGTCCCGTCAACATTGAAATGGTTGTTGTCTATCATTGAGTCATTGAGGTTATGCCAAAAAAAAAAAAAAAAAGGTCAGCATGAAAAGAATGACAAATATTATTATTATTATTATTATTATTAAAATAATTAGTAGTTTCATTTACCTTTCCGGCACTATTGTGACCCAACAACGCTGTAATGTGACCTGGATAGGCATTGGCAACAAGACCATGAACGGCCGTTTTACCGTTGTCATACACTTTGCGTACTCCGCGAATGGCAATGCCCGGCTGCACGTGACGAGCGCTGTAGGTATCCTCAGACTCGAAACAGGAGTCGGGCATCAGGGTCACCTGCTGACAGTTGTCAACAGCATTGTCGCTGTTGTTCGCACCGCTGTTCTTTCCACGGCGCCAATAGGTGCGTGTAAAGGGAAAGTTCCAGGGACGTGGAATGCCAAACCGGCCGGGGAACACCGCCTCAATGTACCAGGCAAGCGCAAAGTAAAGGACGGCGTCGAAGAGGAGCATGACCATCACGCTGAATACACTCATGTCGTCGTACACACCCCGATCGCCAATGTTGCTCCACTTGGCACCGCCCATGCCAACCTCTTGCGTGGTCAATTGGTGGGCGCCAAAGCCCAGTGCAGTACACGGCATGAGACACGACACGGCCTTTTGTGTGTGCGTTAGGAGGTCAGTGAAGCGCCACAAAAAAATGTACGGCAAGTAGGTTGCAAAGAACATGAGACCGGCGCAGGCGGCTGCGAGTTTGGCGCTCGAGAAGAACACCGACAGGAAGAAGCAAAATGAAATGCTGGCACACGAGAAACACAATAGTAGCACATAGATAACGGTGGGATCCGATGTCTTTAGCATTCCACCGGCACGCACAAGAATCGTAATAAGCAGACTAGACACGCCCATGATAATCAGCGTTGTCAAGTACCAACTCAGCCAGTGTGCCCCCGAGCGCAGACCCATCATACGCATGGCTTCCTTCAATCGGGTCTCCTACGATGGCAAGAGGGGGATTTGTGAGAGCGTGAAGAAAAAAGTGAGGTACAGCTCTGTGCGTACATATAACATAATAATAAAATATAATAATTATAAACTAATCATCGTTATTATATATATATGTGCGTGTGTGTGTGCGTAAGGCCGTGTAAAAGAAAACAATAATATAAATTATTATGGAACCTTTTCGTAGACAATGTTCTTTGTGGTCAAAGAGACTGTGTAAATCCAACTGCAGCAGAAAGTCAGTGTTCACGGTAGGTCAAAAAAGACATAACGCAGGTACACTCAAAAGACGCTCACCTGAGAACCATAATGAGAGGAAACACACCAGCAATGGCAATGGCAAAGGTGTCAGTGGAAGACGGTGGATAGGAGAAGTGCTGAGTGGCAATGCGGATTCCGCGTGTTGCGTTCGCGTTGGGCTGCCACCACTTGACGCCGGTGAGCGCAAAGATAGACGATGCAGTGCACTTGTCCTGGTAGTACTGGATAAACCAGTTGGTCTCTTTGTATGGCTGCGTGCGCTGTGGGTGTAAAATGCGGCGGGTGTTGCCAATGCTATTGCGGTCTGCCATCATGGTGTACTCAATGGGCCCGGTGCGAGGCAGATCACGACAGTCCTCACCCGAATGGGGCGGGTTGCATGGTACAGTGTTGGTAAAGGAGACGCTTGATTGGATGCATGGGCGGTCAACGGTGCACGGAGCATCGCTGGGGAGGCCCGAGCGAGCGACGCGTTTGTCGTGGACGTAGGCTCGCAATGCGGCATCGTTGGGGAAGCCGATAAGCTCTTTTTCGAAGCTCAAATTGGACTCGGTCGTGTAGTACCAGTTGTAGAGCCACTTGGGAAGGTACATGAACGCTGAAACGCTTGCCATACCAGAGGGAAAAAGGGAAAGTGCACCTGAAGAGGTGACGTTTGATGTGGTTGCCACACCGTCCGTCCACCAGTTGTCGACATTCATGGTACGTGAGTAGTTGTACGTCAGCGTGGTAATATTGTCACGAGGTGCATATGTCATGGGCGGCATACTGTCTGGCAGCTGTGCCCAATCGGGCATACCCCACGGTGCAATGAGTCGCGGTTGCGCTCGCACATCAACAGTCGGCTGTGAGGCCCAACACTGAAAGAGAGTATAAAATGAGTCTTAAAGACAGTCTCGAAAAGCAGAGCAAGCAATGTGCCGACTATGTCGGGATCTGAGGATGTTCCTTTGTGCGTTGGACACACCTGTTCGGCCGTCGTGGTGCAGTAATCGGAATTGGCAGATTGAATGTTACTTGCGATATCCTGCTTGGCCCCAAAGTTGCTCATGCCAAGGTACATACGTTCGGGACTCGCCATGCATTCTTCTTCAAACCTACCCGCGCTGTAGACGCACCGCGGAGTGAACCTGGAGGCGTAAAAAAAAAAAAAAAACACACAGTGAGAGAAA
>CALSCP010001968.1:0-14462 GCA_943704425.1 Ministeria vibrans ATCC 50519
AAAAAAAAAAAAAAGAACACAATATGAAATATGGAGTGAATACGGGAGGGTCGCTGTAGCATGCACCGGTGTTGGCCTGCAGGGGTTGGACGATGATCTTGTCGTCGCCGGCGGCGTCGGCAATGCAGCCGGCACGCTGACCGTACGAGATGTCAACAAGCGTGTCGTTGTTGGCAATGGGCAGGGGCTGGGCGCCAAAGACACAGCCGGTCGACGGCAGCAGATGGTAGTACAGGGCTCCGCTCTTGACACACGTGGCGGCGTCCATGGGCGACGCAACAGCACACGACGGGGCTTTTCCGTCGGCGCAAGGGGGCGCGAGAGACGAGTTGGTGCAGGAGCAGCCGAACATGACGTGCGTCGTGGTCACGGTGGCGTTGGTCGTGGCGTTGGTGACGGTCGTGTCGAACACCGCATAGTACTGCGTCGGGCTGGGCGCCAGTTGATGGAAGTCGGGGACGGGCGCAAAGACAGCGCTGCCGTTGACCATGCCCGTCACATGCAGCGAGAAGACATGCGCCTGCAGCAGCGTGGCGGCGTCAAAGCTCTTCGGCGGGCACGCAAACGACGAGGGCTTTGCTGGCGAGAAGACGTTGAAAAACAACTGCGAGTTGGCGTTGTTGTTGTTGTTGTTGTTGGGGTGGGTGTTCACCGACGCGGGCATGGCTGCTGCCAGGGCCAGCAAGCCGAGCATCGTCATGATCATCTTCAACATGTCAGAAGAAGGACGAAAAATGAAGTTTTAGTTTGTTTTTTTTTTCAAAAATATCTCGACGGAAGTTGATAAAAACAAAAATGTTTATGTTTATATTTTGTTTGTTTTTAAGGGTCGGTCTATGGGGTTCTTCTGGGACATGCCGGAAATTGTCGTCGAGAAGTCTACGCCCTACGGTGGAAGTAAGGCATTGCTCTTTATTTTGCAGAATGTCTTGTTGAGTTGTTGACTTGTAAACAACTCATTTTAATTTTTATTTATTCTTCGATTAATTTTGATGAAGCGTCAACGCAGAGAGGATGCAACGCCCGCGACGGCGGTGCAAGGATGGCGTCCGGGACTGCCTGATAAGGATGGCGTGGGCGAATGTTTTCTAGACGATGGGGCGAGCAAACGACCGCTGAGCATATCACGCAGTGTCAATCAACGTCTTGACGACGCTCAACGCCGCCTTGCGCGGTTTGTTTGCCAACGAACGTTTGCACCAACGTCAGAACACGGACGAGGGTGCATCGTGTCGCGGTCTGCTGCCGACGACGAGACCACCATGGTTGGAATTCTGGCGTTTTTGGGGGCGATTTTGCGCAAAAATGGCGATCATCTCTCGGACGTTGTACATCGCAGCTTTCGCTTGAGCACTGGAAAGCACGTGCTCCCGCCTATACTACTGGTCACGCCGCTTGATCGATTGTCGTCGTGGATTGACCTTGTCGACCGCTGGTACTACATGGATGTGTTCGTTTTGCCCCGTGAACAGTTCGAGTCGTCTGCCATCGTCGCGGTGCCTCTGGCCGCACGCCAATGCGAGTTGCTCGTTGTCGCACATGAGAACCTCTCGACAACTCTCATCAATCGAGTGCTGGAAAACAGCGCAATGCCTCAGTTCACCTTGATGATTTTCGACCACTGCGACTCACTCGTGGACTCGCGTCATTTGGACGCGGCGCGCGAGCGAATGCAACAAATGAAAACGTCGCGACGCATTGCAATTGTAGACGAATCGAAGACATTTGCAGAAAACACGAGTCAAGGCAACAAGGTCGACACAACTGCGTTGGCGTTGAGACGACGCATTTGGCGCACTTGCATGCTGGTGCTTCCTAAACAATTCACGGGTCAGGTTCAGTTCAACCGTCGCTGCGCTATGGACACCCTCGACGACGTTGGTTCCATTCAAGCGGTTGCGCGACATCTCTGCCGTACCCTCCGTGAGCAACACATCCTCATGGTACTCGAGCCGACACGAGCAACGCCGCCCTGTGAGCGTTTGCTGCACGTACCGACGACGACGACGATGACGACGACAACGACGACGACGACGACGACTACCACCACCAAAAACACACAGCGTGAGGTTGACCCCAACAAGGTGCAATCCAGTGCTGGCTCTTCCAGTCTGCAGGTTCCTCGTGATCAAGTGCCGACCACGCGTGACTCGCTGTCAGTTGAGCGTGCTCGTGCCGACAAACGCCGTCGTCTTATCGACGCAACACTGCAAGAAGGTGTGCCCTCCCCATCTCATGCCCTGGCTCCTGCAGTCTCAAGAGTGGACATGATTGCCAGCAGCTCGAGTGCCAGCTGTTCAAGTGCTTCTATGATTTCACAGCCGTCCTTTCGTTCGTCGCACTCTGTCCAATGTGTGTCGCTCTTGAGCTATGATCCGGCAATGTCAGCGCAGGGGGTGTCGCTCCTGCGCCGTCAAAGTAGTCTGTTGTTGGATTTGGAGGAAATCAATACCAATGCGACTCCAAGTGCAAGCGGCATGTGCATGGATGATGAATGTTCGCCCGATCTGTGTCCGAAACCAGTTCGTCGACTAGACGTGTCCCCGATTGTCGTTGGACGCCGGCAACAAGCTGACTCGGGAGGCGTATCGTGTGTACCATATGTGCAAGATGCTACGGCTCCGCCCAACCGAATGAGGTCAAAGTCGAACAGCTTTCCTGCAACTGTAGACGAAGTGTACGTCGAAGCGGAACGAGGAGCCGCTGAGTATCTGCGTGGCCGTACTTTTGAGGGGTTGCAGCTGGAACTCGCGTCGCCGAAAGTGACCCACACGTTTCTTTTGGCGGCATTCGCAGGCTACACCGACGTGCACGAGTTTGCGCGACATTTCCTGAAAATGTCCTCGACAGAGTGTGAGGTGTTGCGAGAAGATTTTTATCGTGATCTCGACGGCAAGGCGTCTGTTCCTGTGTAAATATTGCGCAAGATTCAAGAAAAATTATTGTTCAGTTTGAATTAAGGTTATAAGTTTACTAATAATTTGTCATGAGTGTCATCGTTAATGTTGTTAAATGTCAATAATAGCTTTTACTTATTACTAAATATATTATATATAGCGTCTAGCATTGCTCGTAATTGAAATTTGGATGTTTGGGTGGTCGTTTTGATAAGAATGTGTAATAATTTCAGAATTCAGAATAAACGCAAGACTGTCGTGTGCAGAGCATACATGTGCCTCCGTAGTCCGTACGAAGCACGGAGTAGTCCGTACCTTCTTCTCATGTGCATATCAGATCTGATAACACTATTAACATTTAGTGGGTATGAGTTTCTTTCAGGGCATTCTCGTTCTAGAAGTTGACGACGGAAGTATTGTTGCTTCACACAGATTTGCATCATGATACTTGATAGTTGATACTTGATAGTCATGACTCATGAGTCATGACAATAATTGCAATTGGCGATTATTCGTCTCGAAGTCTGCGGCGGAAGTATTGTGTCTAGGTTTTGTGAATTCTCTCAAATCTCTATTAAATTTTTTTTCTTATTATTTTTGAATATTTCCGTAGTTCTCCCCTTCCTTTGGTCGTTATTTGCGTCGGCGATAGGTTGCGCAATGGGGAAACTGGGCTATGTTGCGCTTGGGGTCGCGGCGATTGCGGCGGTGGCGGTGTATCCGTGGACTCCCCCTGCGGTGCGCGCGGTGTGCCGCAGACTCACCGAATAATGCCCCCATGCGCACTGTTGCCTTTGTAGATGAGCGAAACGTTGCATGAATGGAGGAACAATGGGTCGTTTTACACAACGCGAAGCGGTCATGAGATTTTCTACCAAGGTTTCGAAGTTTGCTCGACTCCGCACTCGCTCGTAACGTGATTGGTTCGTGTTGTTTTAGACATCAAAGGCACCGGGCATAAAGGTGTTCTGGTGTGCATCCATGGCTTCCCAACCAGCAGGTAGGCACACTGTGTGAACTGAAACAAACGGTGATCTGAATTCAAACAGCTTCGACTGGCTGCCGCTTCTTCCCGAGCTGCACAAACAGTTTGAACGTATCATCATGCCCGATATGGTTGGGTTTGGGTTCTCGGAGAAGCCGACGGAGCGAGGATCAATCACAATTAAGCTACAGGTACGTCGGTCGTGTTTTGTGTGTTGCGCTGACACACAGTCTGCATTCATGTGCAAGGCGGACATGCACGAAGAGCTGTTGCTTCATTTGGGGGTTTCACATGCCATTGTTCTTTCTCACGATTATGGCGATACAGTCTTACAAGAATTACTCGCTCGCAAACACGACAAGTATGGAATAAGCATTACTTGTGTGACCGTGACACTAACTCAATCATTGTGCACATGACGAACAGATCACTGCAAATTCGCTTGCTGATGGTTGCCTTCATGCTCAATGGGGGTCTATTTCCAGAGGCACACAAGTACGTATCAAGGGGGATGGTGAAGGGGAGCACGATTGTCATATTTCGATTTGGTGTTGCAGACCTCGAATGGTGCAGCAACTGCTCAACCATCGGCTCGTCGGGCCCTTTGTGGGCTATTTAATGAACGGGTTCCTCTTCAAGCGCTCCTTTGCCGAGGTGTTTGGGCCAAAGACACAGCCAAGCGAGGAGTTCTTGAATGATGCGTGGGCGCTGACATGCCACCGCCAAGGGCACATGGCCGCGCACGCCCTCATCATGGTATTGCGCATCGCAACAGCGAGTGATTGGTGATTGTAAATGTGAGTATAGTACATGGACGAGCGCAAGAAGTACCGAGAACGATGGACAGAGGCGCTGACGGGTGAGCGTGACATCACGTTGGTGCTGCTGGACGGCCCAGCGGATCCTGTGAGCGGACGTCACTTGGCTGAGCGAGCCCAGCAACTGGTCAGTATAACGAAAGCACAATACTACTACAAATATAATACTATAATAGTTATGATACTATAATAGTTATAATGCTATAATAGTTATAATGCTATAATAGTTATAATACTATAATAGTTATAATGCTATAAGATATAATACTATAATAGTTATAATGCTATAATAGTTATAATACTATAATAGTTATAATGCTATAAGATATAATACTATAATAGTTATAATACTATAATAGTTATAATACTATAATAGTTATAATACTATAATAGTTATAATACTATAATAGTTATAATACTATAATAGTTATAATACTATAATAATAATAATAATAATAATAATAATAATAGAATAATAGAATAATAGTAATAATAATAATAGAATAATAGTAATAATAATAGAATAATAATAAAGGCAGTGGACATTGCAAAAGTCGAGAAAGGGAGCAGGGGGAAAGAGGGAGAGAGACAACATTGCACCAAAAAAAAGTGATAAGTCTTGACCGGGTTGTTGTGTTCAGGTTCCGCACATGGGAGTTGTTTTCCTGGACAGTCATATTGGACACTACCCGCAGATTGAGGCACCAACACGTATTGCCGCTGTGCTTGACCATGTGTTGTCGCGCCATGAAGATCCCATGGTCAAGTACGAACCGGCCAAGGACAACCAGCTGCTTTTGCTCGGCATGAGCGACGAGGGAAAGCAGGAGGGGACGGCGCGCGCCGAAACGTTCGATATGGACAATGAGAACTACAACGATGACCGCGAAGACGCTGAGAAGGCACAGGAAGAGGCAGACATCCGTGCGCAGTATGGTGGCGAAGACGAGGAATGAATAAGAGAGATTATAATATTATTTATACTTCCAGTAGTCAAACCGGTAGGTGGCCAGAGTGTAATAACAACATACGGAGAGAATGGTAGAGAGAGAGAGAGAGAGAGAGAGAGAGAGAGAGAGAGAGAGAGAGAGAGAGAGAGAGAGAGAGTTGAGAGAAAGTTTGAAAGTTTGAGAGAGATGGAGAGCGAAGGTGATATAGAGAGAAAGTAAGTGACAGAGAGACACAATCAAAGTGATGGAGAGAAGAGATACAATAGGCCTATTGAGACTTCTTAGAGGAGAGGAGTGCGCTGCTCATGTTCCTCTTTTGTGCATCAGAGACTGTGTATGTCACAAAGAACATGACAAGGACGGTTAGAACAGCAAACACACATGCAACTGTGCCAAGAGTCCCTGTAGGAAAAAAAAAAAAAAAAAACGTATAGCGCGTGTCACAGCAAACACGGGTGTGATACACAGAGACGAGGAACAAAGTGAAGGAAGAAAATAATGAGAAGTAGCGAACCGTAAAACTCGTGAGCGAGACAGTAGTGAACAAACTTGCCGAGCGCAAAGCACAGCAGAATAGCCCACACGACAGTCACAACGAGAGGTCGAAGAGGTTTTGGACGCTAAAAAACCAAAGAAAAGCGTGCGTCAATGAGTGCCAAAGTGCAAACAAGCTAAACACAAAAACCCCAACTCACAATGGCTTCGGGTTGAGCAAAGATCTGCTCTCTTTGATGGTGCTCGAGCAATCGATCCTTCTCGGCCCACAGGTCGCGAATCCACTGCGCGCGACCTGCGTCGTCCTGGGGAAGCTGTTTGGGGTCGTACGCACGCACCAGAATGTGCACTTCATCCCCCTGCACACCATTGCCAATACTGGCCAGTGTCGGCTCACGGCCCTTGGGAAACGCAAAGGTCACGTCGTACACAACGTCGACACTCGACTGAAGACCCGTCAGAGCATGGCTGAATCCTATCAGGACACGCAATACGGTCGGACCAAGTGAAAAAATAAGTAATCGGCAAACCTTTAGGACGCGGCAAAAGTAGATGGTCAAGAATAGGAAGGTTCTTCTCGGGGTGCTCTTTCACAAACTTGACCGACTCGGCATGCTTGGCTGATGTGAAGCGTGTGCCTTCGGCAAAGATAACAATCCAGAAGGGAAACGTGTAGCTACGAAGCGTCTTGAAGAGCTGGTAAAGGAGGGGAGAGTAAATAGTGAGGCAGACAGACCGAGAGAGAAAAATTAACAAACCTTGTTCAAACGCGACTCGTCTTGAACCCACGAGCGCTTCAGAAAAGGATAGTCGCTGAACCACCACGACCAGCCAATGATTGGTAAATACTTCGAGGACTAAAATGAAGTGTTAAGTGATAAAAAAAGCGATCTTCCAATGAAAGCTTACGTTCTTCATCATTGACTTGGCGCCTCCAAGACAGCTGTGACTCTCGGCAATACAGTAGCCTAACAGCCAGTCGATGTCGCTTTTATGGTTGCACAGCGCAATCGCCTACAGAACACAGAGAGAGTTTGAGAGAGTTTGAGAGTTTGAGAGTTTGAGAGTTTGAGAGAGAGAGTTTGAGAGAGAGAGTTTGAGAGAGAGAGTTTGAGAGTGAGAGTTTGAGAGAGAGAGTTTGAGAGAGAGAGTTTGAGAGAGGGAGTTTGAGAGAGAGTTTGAGAGAGAGAGACAAAGAGAGAGAGAGAGACAAAGAGAGAGACAGACAAAGAGAGAGAGTTTGAGAGAAAGAGAGTTTGAGAGACAAAGAGAGTTTGAGAGACAAAGAGAGAGACAGTTTGAGAGAGAGTTTGAGAGAGAGAGTTTGAGAGAGTTGAGACTTTGAGAGTTTGAGAGTTTGAGAGAGAGAGTTTGAGAAAGAGAGAGAGTTTGAGAGAGTTTGAGAGAGTTTGAGAGAGTTTGAGAGAGAGAGTTTGAGAGAGAGAGAGACAAAGAGAGAGACAGACAAAGAGAGAGACAGACAAAGAGAGAGACAGACAAAGAGAGAGGAAGGAGAAACAAAGTGAAGAGAGAGAGAACGAGAGAGAAAGTGATGGAGTCAAAGGAACCTCCCTGCGCTCACAAACGAACCTTTTGCTTGCCAATGCTCTCATTCCAAACTTTTTCGTCTCCAAAGAACCGGACGCGAACGCCAGCCCACCATATTGCCAGGGAGATCAACTGGGGCCAGTGGAGAAGCACGATTTGCTTGTTGATCCGTCGGAAGAGATCTTTTGAAAACGGATACACAATGACGAATGCAGCAATCTGCAACAGAACGACACGGTGTGAGTGGTAAACGACGATCACCTTTGTGAGTCAGATCGTGATGGCATGGAAGCCCAGGTCAGCAGGTAACGGGCGATGCATTGTTGAGTACCTGAAAGGCGTTGCAAACAACGCCACTCAAGAGAAAGACAAAGCCAAAGAAAAGAAGGGATAAGCTGCCACGGATTGCTGTTAGAAGCCCCATGGTAAGAGAGTGAGGGCGAACGAAAAGGCAATGAAAAGATTGATGATTGATCGCTATTCGCTCATCGCTTTTTATATTCATTCGCTTTTCGCTTTGCTCTCTCAGAGGCTATTATTTTAATTAATAATATTTTGCTCATTAAAATCATATTTTTGCTCTGCGGACTGAATGAATAAAAACAAAACAAAAAATGAGGAGTGACTCAAGCGAGGACTCAAGAGTCAAGACTGATTTTCTTGTTTCAAATCTCAACAATTTACACCCGCAATGTACTACATCAGCACTTGACAGAGTATGTCATGATACCACGTCGCGAGCGAGAACGCCAAAATGGCGCCGTTGACTCCGTTTCAGAACTTCTTCGAGGCGTTGCGTTTCCCTTCCGCGTTGCGCAGGTGAAGCGCCGGCTCGACTGCAAAGGGCACGGACAACTGTCTGATAATGGTAGAATTATTTTATGTGAAAACCAATTGTGCTTTTCCTGACTTCCAACCTCCTTATGATGTTTAATCCAGTTCAGGCACATGTCGCATCACTTGCAGCGTTGCGGTGAAGGTGAGGCCAGAATCGGAGGCCAACTGTATTCCATAGAGCACTGCTGTCTCGTTGAGCGCGACCACTGCCTGTCCCAGATTATAAAAGGCACTGCTGGAGGGGTTTGATGTGGTCTTGTTGCGTTTCGTGTCGGGCGGAACACCAAGGTACACACGATCTGCTTTGGCAAAGCGAGCACGTCCACTCAAAGGGTTGTAGTCAATTATGGTAGGGACAAAGGTGAACAGGTGTGTGCCGTTGAGTGACGCGTTTGAAATGGTCTCCATGCTAAACAGCCGAACAGTATCCCCTACGTGCTGCGGCGCTTTCAGTACCGGCTGTAATATCGGCTCCAAACTGTTCTGGTTTCCAAAGGCACATGCAGGTGTCAAGGGAGACCAAAACAGGGGCTCAGCTCCGACATAAAACGAGTGTGTGTCAAGATCTGTGCGCACGAGCACCCAGGCAGCCATTGCCGCAAACCCGTACTCGCAGTTGCCCACTTCCACTGTTGAATTGGTGCGCAGCACACGCACTCGCGCAAGTGCGTGAGTCTGATTAACAATGGCAATTCCCGGCGGAGACAAAGGCTCCGTTAGGGGATACCTTATCGGGCCAACCTCAAACGGGGGGAAAGGGATGCTTGCCTGCACAGAGATGCTCAAACCATCTGCTACTCGCGCTAAGGCGAGGACAGTTGGGCAGCCCAAATTCGCCCCGGACACGAGCAACGTCATGGCTGCCGCGTCCGCCACCTCAACGATGGGGAACGGCGCGAAAATGGATGCTTCACCTCCGTCGTGACAGATGCTGTCGAGCAGCGCCTCTGGTGGCCCGGCCACCACGCCTCCGTCCACGTTGATACGGAATGCCTGGACAACTACCCCAGACACAGGACGACTAGTCGTTGTGTTGAAGATTTTTGACACAAACCCGATCGCGAACAAGCTATCGCGCACGTACTTGACGGAAGAGAAAATGCTCAAGGGCGCAAATGCGGCGTTGTAAATGTTGGTCGTTTGCATCCGCACGGGTGCCGTGATCAAGTCCCCAAGGACGAATTTGAACACGTGCACGTTCACAACTGGGTTGTCGTCGTCCGAGTTGTCCGGTAGCACGACCGCCACGATGCCTCCCTCGCCGACAGCGACTGCTTGCGTGTGAACGTAAGGCTGATTTGCCCAGCTAAAGAAACAAGACAACAGCAAAATGAGATAGCAACAGATTTCGGCTCAACGCGTTCAGCTTACTCGCACGAGGATGACGCTACATTGGCGGCATTGCCAAGAATCACAGTGCCATTGTCCGCGACGAAGATACTCTGAATGCTCATATTGACCGAGTCTGAACCGAGCTCGATGATGCCAACAACGCGGTTCGGCTCGAGCAACTGTTCGGCAAACCCGAAGAATTGGCCTTCTTGTGCCCATACACTCGTCGTAATGACCTCGACCCGGCCGTTGGTGAAGGCAAAATCGGTATGGTTGCGATTCGGCGCTTTGAACGAATGAGCGAGCTGCAACCCGACAAGCGCTACAATCAAAATGCAGAAGGTGTTTGACATACGTCCCGCGGTGGTCAATGGACTGCTTTGTAGAAAAGACTGACTAAGGCACTAAGCTGTCTGAGCAATTTGCTATTAGATTCTCATTCTGAGATCTCTCACCTCGTCCGTTGACTGTTCTACAATACCGCTGCCGCCGCAATCAAGCATGAGTCATCACCAATACTGTATATCACTTGATCCATCTCGTCAGATTGAATCCGACGCCAACCCGCATTTTGTACACAGTTCTCGCTTATATTAATTTATTTGTGCACACACTTCTCGCTAAATATCGTTCGGCTATTTCACACACACACACTTAGGCCCTCGGAATACTAGATAAAAGTATTCCGTTGACAGTTGACACAGTTCTGCGTTGTGTTATCGCAGAAGGCGGCACACTGAGAACTTAAGAATGCAGTGAGTCGTGGTTGAGTGAAAGCTTGATATTAATGGACCTCCAGCCTGAAGTCTGCGTCGTAGCTCATCCCGTGGCGTCTCCGACGTAGGCCCTCGGAATACCTGATACCAGGTATTTGGCCTCAGACCGATCGGTATCGGTATCGGTATCGGTATCGGATTTTCGAGAGCATCGGTATTCGGCGGTAATACCGATAATTTATACAGTTTGTTTTTATATTATTAAAATAATTATTAATTTATTATTAATTTTACTATTTTTATTAGAATACGTCTTATTATAAAGTTAGTATCCAACCATCCAAGTGCTGCCTTAAACGCGTGTGCGCACATTTGCGAAAATACTCTGAGACTTTAGAAAGAACATATGTCGATGAGGAGAGGTGAACGCCCACAGCATGCACATGAAACTCCCGCTCGCCGTCGACGTTGTCGTACACGAAAAAGTTGATACTCGGTCCCTTTTCAGAACTTTTGCCGTGCTGCCCTGGTCGCGCATTGCAAGACACATGGTAGCATGTTGCATGCAAATTTAAGGCATAAAAATTCTTGCCCTTCACAGTGTCCGTTTTGTTCCACTGTTGGGTTTTCAACTTTTTGATAATATTTTCCGGAATTTTGTGAGAGTCCAGGCCATGGGACTGAATGTCATCACCCTTACAGTTTGTCCGAAAAATATAGACTGGCTTTGGTAACTTCATTTTGCAAGTGTCAACTCCGAATGCTTCCTGATCCGCGCAGCACCAGATTTTCTTAACATCATATTTCATGCGGTTGGGACAAACGCCAACAGAGGTGGTGTCAAACTTTAAGGTGAATTGTTCGCCGACGTATTGATATTGAATCGAATATCGAACAATTTTTACCTTTCTGTTGGTTTTTCTGACCCTCACGTTCATATTGCCGTATGCATACACTTCCTCCTCTTCCTTCGGCGCCTCTATCGACATAACATGAAGGAACACGAGTTCATCATCGCACATGGCGCCCAAGACAGTACCAGGCTGGATATGGAAAAAATCTCCACGAAAGTTAATTGGACTCTCCAACAGAAGCGAAGCATTTAGAGAGCTCGGGAAAAATTCTTCAAGAGGGTCATTGAGGCGTTGCCACGGAAAAAGGGCAATGTGAGTTTCGATCTTGGCATTTTTGCCCGACCCAGAACTTAGAACAACTTCTGATCGATAAAGGGCACGGTGGAGGGCAAATAATTTGCCATCTTGAGTAAAATAGCCACTACCGGAACTACCAGCGGAGGTTTTGTGGCAAAGTACCATATAATTCGAGGCGACCAAAAGAGGCTTATTAAGGAGAAAGTCACTAGAGTCGTCGATAAGGTTTTCACTGCGTCCCTTCAAATATAATTTTAGACCAGCAGCATCAGGCTTCTTAGTTTGTTCAAAAAATGTCTTGTAGACTTCGTTCAACTCGTCCTGAAATGACACCCACGACGTGCCTTTGGTCGCTCGGCGCTTCCAAATGTGTACCTCCTCAATCTCCGAGATGACGAATATGAAAAACCATCGCACGGGAGTCCGTTCATCAACAATAGATTCCAGCTCCGCTATTTCCAATTTAAAAGGGCTTTTGCAAAGCACTTCACTGTTGAGAATAGTCGCTGCTGTCTTCTCACCACTCCATGAAATGTGTGCAGCATTCATTTCGTCGCATGTTTTAAATTTTAGAGCGTCTGCAAACGACACAGTTCGCCAATCTGAGATTGACATTACACGGCTACTTCTTTCGTCAGGAAAACTAAAATTGACGAGAGGAAGCAACGGTGCCTGATACTTACCTGTTCCATTCAATACATCGTCAAGTAGATCAATTGAATGTGAAGGAGGCTGTGCATCTTCACTCTCAAGCGATTCTTCAAATACATTGTCGGAGTCGCTAGTCTCCACCAAAGATTGGGAGATTTCGTTTAAAGGCTGTGAAAGGTCTGAGGGAAGAGATTCAAAAGTTTCAAGAGCAGCTATTGGTAAGGCGCGATCGTCAGGATATCGAAATATGGGGCTGAATGACAACTCGGGTTCACCACTCTCATCAACAGTCGTCAATTTCAGTCCATCCGAATTGACTTGAAACTCTCTTTTGTTCAGTTTGAGCAAGACCATGTCGGAGTCTCGACCAACGTGAAATACTGGTTGACTTGGCATTGCTTGCAGATCTTCTGTGTCCGAAATAATAGATTCAACTTGAAAAATATAGCCAGGGCGTCTGTGCAGGTTTTTCATAGCGGGTTCGTCAATCGCCTGAAAATACTCCACCTCCAAGTTAATGTTTGTATCCTCTCGAGAAACCATATATTGCCATGGTGCCACCACATGATAGCAGCTCAATACAAGGTCCTTATCGACAAGAACACCAGATCCAATCGTTTCTCGGGATTTCTCACCGATTTTTATTGTGAGTCGCACAACGGACTCTTCGCTTCCGGAGAGGCTCTTTCGAGCCACCTTAAACCGCTCGCTCGGAGAGCACGACTGACACTTTGCAGTGGTAGCTATGGCACGTCGAGGTGACACTGAAAGAGCGGATGTTTGGCTCGCAAGACTTTCTGACACCGTCTGAGAAAAGAAAAACGAATTAAAAAAGCTAACAATAATAGCACTGAGTTGTGAAGAAAGAGCAACACATCGCCGTCGGGTGTTTCAACTGTGCGCCACACAGTCACACACAGTCACACACCACTCTTCAGTTCATAATATTCAGATTTTGGGACTCAAAAAATCAAAAAAGGAAAGAAGAAAAAGAAAGAAGCGCTTCAACAACTCAATATAGTCGTTATATAGACAATGGCGGAAAGCTCACCAACACTAATACGCTAAAATAGGCTTCTAAATGATCAATAAGCGCGTGGCATGGTTCTGGCATGGTTCGAAGACCATACCCGAGATTTAACAGACACTTCCTTCCCTGCGAGCGCAGGATGAACACGACCCATTGCACTCTGCGGGAGAGAAGAATCCTTCCCACTCATCAGAATCGGCGTATTAAAAATATGAAAGTTGAAACTTTGTATTTTGTTCCTTGGGCGAACTTGTGCTGGCAGAGCCTTATGTCCCTCTCAGGCAGGATATGGTGTATCTGGTGCCTATCGCGTCACTTGTCTGGCCAACAGCCAACCTTTCTCTGACTCTCTGTATCCTTTCGACGCTTCTGTAGCTTAGAAAGTGGTTCTGAGCTGTTTGTGTTGTCGCTTTTCGTTTGTGATTGATAATATTGGAAATATCTTCTTGGAGACTTGGACTTGTTCTTCTTCAAATTTTTCGAAAGTTACAAAGTTGAAAGTTCAAAGTAAATTATGAAATATGAGCCTATGGGCTATGACTGCTAACTCATAACTGTATTATTCAGTGTCCGTTTGAGGGACGTCGCGGCAAAATAAAAAGAACAATAGAAAATCGCCGTTACCAGCGCTTTGGGAATTGGTATTCTTACCAACGCTCCACTTACGCTCGGTGTAGGTCATGTGGAATTGCGGGTGTGTTCAGAATTCAGGAATAGGCTAATAAGGGATGGGTTTCGCAAGGGAGAGCAACTGTGTGAACCGAAAGGTTCGAAAAGCCAATTTTCTCTTTCTCCCTGTGCGTGCGATTGTACTTTCTTTGTGTTGCGTACTGCGCACGGAGTACTGAGTAGTGACTAGTGTCACGACTTACGACCCACATGTTACATTTTAGATGAGTGTGGCAATATCGCGTAAAAAGTTTTTTTTTTTTTTACAATTTACGGCCTCATCGCGGCAATAACGCCACTGCAGCGGCGAACAATAGTGAGCAGTCTGTAAGTACCACTGCTCGGGGACCGGGGTTGATATGTGTCTGCTTTGGCGGGGGGGG